>VZUI01020640.1:0-14159 GCA_013401135.1 Cettia cetti | reverse complement strand
TTTCATATTATCCATTCTTTGTGCTTGTAGGTATTTTGTTTGTTAAATAAATAGTTTTTTCCACTTTTCTCTGAGGAAGTTTTTCCTGGACTGGCTGGGGGGAGGGGCTGTTTGGGTTTGCTTTCCAGAGGAACCCCCTTCAAAGGTTTCCTCCCAAATTTGCCCTAAACCAAGACACCCTACTTGTTAGCTAGTCCAACGTGAAGTTTGCTAATGTCTCACACACAGAACAGAAGGCACTCTTAAGCATAGTCACAAAGAAAAAAGGTGTAGAGTTTAATAAGACAAGGAAAAGGGGTGACCAGGTGCTGGGCTTGGCACCTTGGTTACAATTGGCTGGGCCCTTTTATCTCCCCTTCTCTCCATTTTTCCCTGCTTGTTCTTTCCCCCACACACTTGTCCTCTTTCCAAATAAAAAACCCTGTCCCTAATTATTTTCCCCTGCTAATCTCAGTTTCACCACATCCATAACCAAATTTGATATTACCAATCGTGTTACCTAGGTTTTCTCAACCTTAAATGGTATCAGTACTATGGCCAACTAAGGTCTCCTGGCCTTGCAAGACTCTTCACTTCAGAGGTGCTATTATTCCTCCTAAACTTGATGCTTCTCATCAAAGTTTGGCCATTTCTCATGTTGCTTCCCCTTAGCTAGCCGTGCAATTCAACCATCCTTCTTGGCACCATCTGTAACTTCTGCCATTTTCTCACTCTGTTATTTGTTGCTGTCCAGCAATTTCTTGTGTCATCTACTGAGTTTCTCATGTTCTGGCTGTGATGGAATGCCTGCATTACCATAAGAACTTCTACTGAAAGTGGATTTACTGCAGGTTCAGGTGGGACACGATTTGGGAGCCTTCTCGTATCAAACACTTAGTGAGGATGAATAAACACCCCACACAGTCCCAAAGGCATTGCAGCTCTAAGCCACTTGTACTTCTCTTTGAATTTTGTGTGTACCTGGGAATAACTCACATGCAGTTATCTGTAGATAGAGATGCATTTTCTCTTTCACTGACAATTTGCATGGAGATCTTTTTTAAGAACTCGGTGATTGGTATAATTTTGTCTTCAATGTATACTGGATAAACCTTTTTTTCTTAAGCAGCTACAAACCAGTATTTTTAAAATGTAATGTAGTAAAGCAATGATAGTTTTGACAAGTTTTCTTTTCAGTATATTACTTTGAAAATGAAGTATTTTTGTAATTTTCAAAGGGTTATTTTGTCATTATGCACTTTAAATGATGCAGTTGTACATCACTTTAAATAGTGAGCATCATATTCTATAGTATCTGTGAAATTGTTTATGCAATGGTCATCTTTGTATTGACAGTTTTAAGCAGTTTACAACATTCTTGAAACTGGTATTTAATAAAGTAGAATCTTCTACTTCTATCTTCATAACAGCTTCTTCACGCACTTACAGCATGAAACACCTAGCATGTTCTTTCTTCTGTCCTGTGGTGTAATTTGTAACTTGCCCATAAAACATGCATTGTTTTCCTTTTAATGGACTTTAAATAGCAATCAAGCAGAAGATAAACCATACATCAAGAAACTCTGACCTTAGTCCATCAGACTGAATAAAAATACAAGTTCTGATTCACTATGCAGAGAAGCTTAAACAACTTTTACTGTTTTAAGAACATCCCTTAAATTAACTTCACTGTGTTTGAGAGCATTGCCTGTTCCATCTGAAAATATTGAAGAACTTTTTGCATGGCTAAAGGCTGATGGTAAAATGTCTATTGCATGTATTTATTTTGAAACCTAGAGCAGAAACATAAAGAAGTATCCTGAGGTCTACCAATGTCTGTACAGGTTGCAAATGAGAAATTTTCTTTGTAGAATGAGTCATTAGTCAACTTTTGCTTTCTGAACAAAAATTTTTACATTGTGTGAGTGATATAGTAAATCACTCTGACAAGTCACTTTACTGAAGTCAAATTGGAGATTTATAAATGAATAATCCTTATTTAATATGGAGTTTTACTTGCCTCATGAAAGGTTAACCTAGCATTGTGGCTGGTTTATTCATAATTGTGTGGTAAGACAAGAGCTTCTATATGCTTAGGAAAGTGAGTGCCCAAGGACTTGTATATCAGAAATTTAATGAGAATGATTATTAATTATTAACAGCTCAAGGGTGAAAAATTAGATCTCACCAGTGGGAATCTCACAGATAGGAAAAGTTGTATTCGCTAAAAAAGGAGATTTTTTTTTTTTCTGCTTACATTCCTTCAAATAAAAACTGAAATGCAAGAGCTGCTGATAGACTTTCTACAGGGATGTGTGAACTCCAATTTTTCTGTCCAGCATTCTCTGCCAAAAGCTTTGGCCGTATTGTGGACATATTTGACTGTTTTGAGAAAGCATGAAATCAATAGATTCACACCTGTTAAAAACCTAGGTTTCTAGGTCTTAGTTTTTTAAGATAGCCTATAGAAGTGCGCCTGGACCTGAATTTTATATGCTGTACCTGAATGAGAAACCAGCTACACCTGTCTTGTGTGATTTATGTAAAAAGACTTCTGAGGCATTTTTGGACCTCAGTAGCACAAAAGTGTGCATTTCCTAAGACAAATGTAAAAGCCTGACAGAATTCAATAATAAAGATGAGCTATGACACTTTGTAAATATTCTCTTTATGCTAAATTATCCTCTTTCTTATATATAATTCCACCTTATTTTATTGCCATTCCTTGTTGTCTCTTTGTGCATGTTCTCAAATGCATTTCTAGCATGACACTCATGGGTTGTGTAGCATCCTGTGCTTTAGCTGATACTTCCAAGCAGAAAGAGACTTGCTTTATCAGTTGATAATTGATTTTTCTGATGTAAATTTTCATCCTTCTATTAGAAGAATGGAGAAGTGGAGCAACGTGTTAAATTGTGGGGATGATGCTTCAAGAGAGGGTTAATGGATCACTTTGGATAGTTAAGGAAGAGAATATTCCAATCAGATAGGAGAGATTGAGAAAATTGCAATCACAAAACTGAATTAGTTTAGATGAATACTGATATATGCTGCTGTGCTGCTCTCTGTAATTTTTCTTAAGATGACAAATTTCAACAAGGCTCCTGGAAGAAGTGTAGCAGAGTCAGGATTCAAACCTGGTGTCACAGAACTAGCCAGACCATACATGGAAGAAATCGGAATTGAGCTTGGCTCTATGACTGGGCCACTCAGTGCATCTGATTTTGTTTTGAAAATCATTAGTGTTTCATATGCTAATTTTTACAAGAAGACAGACACTGTACGTACCCACCAGGGGAAATGGGAAGCTGCACCTGCTGAAATGCTTACATTGGAGCATAGGAGTGAAGCCATTCATCCATATGTGCCTGTTGTTTCCATGCTGTTTCTATGTTTGACTTTCTCTTCCTGTGTTGGGAAGTACAGAGAAACACTCATAAAAACCCCTCAGTGCAGGTAGTGACTGTGTGAATGTCAGAGAGGGGGCACTTTGTTTGCCTCTGCCTCAACAAAAGAAAAATCCAGGAAACACAATTTAGTTGCATGTCTTCCCCCTATTTTGTTCCAAATTTGCACATGTTCCCTTTCCTTTGTTTAAAAGGCAGTGGAAGGTCGGCTGTATTGCACAATTTTGGTAACCCTTAATAGTAAATTCAGATCAAAAATCCTCAAAGCAGTTTATAAAATCACTGCAACAGACCTCCCACTGTATCCTGCTGGGGCTCCTGAGAAAAATAATTAATCTCAAGCTTACTTATTTCAACATTGTTCACTCACTGAACAAATGTGTGGGAAAAAAGATCTTCCTGAAATAATTAACAAGTTCACAGATTATAGTTCTGACTGAGAAAAGTGCTTAGCCATAATGGAGATTCCAGGCCATTTTTGTTACCATTTTTCTTGTGTAGATTTTCCAAAGTGAAGAGGTAATCTCAAAAGCTGATGTCCAGGAGAAGCTCTATTATTACTACTGGTATTATTTTAATTTTTGTAGTGATATTTAGGTGTGAAAATCAGGATTCCACTATTGCTGATAGTCATAAGTCCAGCAAACTAATGAGCAGCTGAGTTCTACTTCGAAAACAAATAAACAAACAAACAAAGTTAAAAGTTATAAAATCATAGACTGGCCTGTGTTGGAAGGGACCTTAAAGATCATCTATTTCTGATCCTCCTGTCATGGGTAGGGCCACCTTCTACAAGACCATATTGCTCAAATCCCCACCCATTCTGGCCTTGAACCCAGGGATGGGGCATCCACAACTTCTGGCAACTTGTTCCAGTTCTTCACCACATGCTGGGTAAAGAGTTTCTTCCTGGTATCTAATTTAAACTCACCCTCTTTCAGTCTGAGGCCGTTTCCCCTTGTCTGTCATGACATGCTCTTGTAAAATGTCCTTCTCCAGCCATTTAGGTACTAAAAGGCTGCAGTGAGGTTCCCCTGGGACCCTCTCTTCTCCAGGCTGAACAACCTCCAACTCTCTCAGCCTGGCTTCAGAACAGACTTCCAGCCCTTTGAGCATCTTTGTGGTTCCCCTCTGGACTTCCTCCATCAGGGTCAGGTCTTGTTTTAGGGGCCCCAGAGCTGGATGCAAAATTCTAAGTGGGGTCTTATGAAACTGGAGTAGAGAGGGAGAATCTGCTTCCCTGACCTGCTGGCCATGCTTCTTGTGATGCAGCCCAGGGTGCAGTTGGCCTTCTGGACCACAAGTACATGGTGCCAGATCATGTTTAGCTTCTCATCATCTGACACCCCAAGTAAGTCCTTCTCCTTGGGCTATTCTCAATCCCTTCTCTGCCCTGCCTGTATCTGTGTTCATGGTGCTTCATTTAGGTTGTTTTCCCTAGTTTTGAAATACATGCATTTTCCATAGTTTTTTTAAAATTTTTTTTTGGAAGTATAATTCAGCTCTCTCTTGGAAATTTACAGCAGAATTGTGTGATTTGTGAAGGGCTAAACATATGTGAAAGAGATTATTCATGGCTTTAGTGATTCCTTCACTGACAATGAAGGCAGCATGATCAGAAATAATAACATTTCTATTGTAGCTGGGCAAGTTGTGGTCCAGATCATGGCCGAGCCTGTCCATCTGCAGGGAGGGAAGCAGAGCAGTCTCAGCAGCACAGCAAGATCTGCAAAAAAATGGAAAACAGGCAGATTCTTGACTTTGTGATTGTCACTGTAGGACATAAGAAACCCCTTGCACAATGATTTTCAGAATAAATAATTGTTGTCCCATTTGGGGAGACATAGCAGCAACATCTTGAATCAGCTGCAGAAAGAAGGCACTGCTGCCCGATCCAGTGTTCCCCTCCAATCCAAGCCTAAGGACTTGGTATTGGGAACCATTGTGAACTTGCAGTTCCTTATCATTCTGATCTCCTTGCTGTACTATCTGTACTATGAAAATAAATGGACAGGTTTCTCAGTATGTCCATGTGCCTGTTTGATTATCTGCCTTGTGGGGTGTATGATTTGATTTTTGAGTAAGAGCATCTGTCTCATAGAGCAGTATCTCTGCAGTGGGGAGCTCTGTGCAATGTTCTGATTAAGGCAGCTGGATTTTTTGGTGACTTTTAATAAATTTCTCTGAGGTTTGATTTTTCCCTCATCTAAAGAACAGCAGGTAATTCTAACTTGGTCGGGGAAGCCTGTAAGGAGGCTTAAAATCATAGACTAGGCAGCAGTGTAGCAGAGCAGGTTTCAAACCATGGTGCAGTGTGTGTTCCCTCAGAGGCAGGGGCATGCAGTGAGGTGTGTGGCAGTGCCCTGCTGCTGAAGGCTGCACAGGATCCAGCACAGGAGCTCTGGCAGCTGTGGCTCTAAGAGTGTTGGACAGTGTTTGTGTGCTGAGGCACTGACAGGCACCATGGCTGAGGGGAATTCTTCTTTTGATGGCCTTAGCTGTTCCAAAAACAAATTGGGCTACACATCGAAAAACATTTAATTTGGAAATATTTATTTGTAGGCAAGTGAGCTGTTAAAATATACGTCTCTTGATTTATAAAACTCTCCCTGCTGTATCAACATTGACAGTGCACAAGGCAGTTTCTTGCTGTGCTCTTTTCTTTCAGGGAAACCAGAAAATCCCAGGAAATATTCTGTTTCTCTTTAAAGCACAACACTAATGATCTTGTTACAAGTTTATATCTGACAGGAACAACTTTGTGTTTGCAAATGTTTCATTCTTCTTGCTAAATAAAGTGTAGCTGTAACTCATTTGAAATTGAACAAGAGTCTTGTAGCAGCATACTATAAATTAACTATTAATTCAGAAGATAATTTTTGAATGCTGAAATTTCAGAACGATCAACTTAATAATGATTTTTATATTGGTTCCATCCTCAATACATAAACTGCTCATTACATCTTCGTGTTGTCTATTGATCCATCTTTTATACCAGTTTACTCCATTCCCCTGCTTACCAATTGCACCCACAAACCTGAATTTATTGGAACTGTTAAATGACTTTCAATGCACTGTAGCTGGGAAACAGATCCAGTAGACAAAGCTATTATTATACTAATGCGGTTTTTGGAATTACATTTTGCAAAGCTCAATGTTATCTTCCATTTATTTTCAAGCCCAGTGACAGGTGGGATAGTTTGATATCTTCTGAGCTGTGTACAGTTTTGGTCTGTTTGCTTAATGAACCCATGTTTTCAGGCATTGTTTTCTGTTATTTCTGAAGAAGCTTGTCATAAGCAAAACAAGCAAGCAGCAAAATTGTTCTGGACTATGGAGGCAGTTTTCCTTGCAGAAGTTTTAGGAAGTAGCAGTGCACTGCCCCGTTTTTTGAAAAAAAATCAGAATAAAATTATTTGGAAAAATCTTTCTAGAAACATAAACCAGTAGTAATATAAATAAGGAAAGCTCACCTAATTTCTGTGGAATTATGCAATTAAAAACCGAATTCTCTCTGTGGATTGAAAGTTACACAGCTTTTGAGAAGTAGGAAAATCCTCATGCCAGAGGGACCTGCTCTGTCTTTGCTGAGAAGCAGCAAATGCCTGAATGTAATTACTAAATAGAAATATTGAATCTTTGATACTCCTGACTGAAATCACTGATTATCACTTTTGACTAGGACTTCACATAAGCTTAAAGGTACTTAAACAAACACCAGTCCACCAAATCTTTTTCAATTCAGGGAATTCCTCTTCTTATGAAATTTGTCTAGTAGTCTCATTGGAGAACACTTTGCCTCGTGGAGGGTGCAAGGTGCAATTCATGGCTTGCCACCATTCCCTTGTAGATAAACAAATGCATGATGACCAACCTTGTTCTGTCCAGTTAATAAACAATCAGAAGATGTCAGCAGAAAATTAGGAAAAATTAGTTTCCCTCCAGTTGAGTAACATTTCTCATGTTTGCTGGGCAAATGAGCAATGAAACACTTAGTTATGTTTGGCTTTTTAGTTATAGGAAGAGATGATGGCTCACCTTAATCTTTGTACCATTAACAAGAAGACAAATCTCCCTGTGAATAAGGGAGTTTTATCTGTAAACATAGTAAATATAGTATTAGCAGTATTAGCTTTGTACTTTCTGTTCTAAGGGAAGCAGTCAATACATTCAAGCTCTGTTGCTGAGGCCAAACATACTGTGCAGTTAATAAAATCCATTGCAGAGGTGACAAGACCTCCCCTGAGAGCTGAGCTATCTGTGCAATCCTCATGCTTTTGCTTTGTAACAGAGCTTTTCATTCTTTTGCAGTCTGCATTCATGAAAGGGGTTTGAATCCCCCTCCCTTGCATAGCAGCAGGCTCTTGGCTCCTCACTGATGCTAGAGTGGGGAGGTTGCTGAACAAAGGAATTCCAAGAGCTTTTCATTTCCATGATCCAGTGGCACAGTTATTCAGGTCCTCTTTTCTTGATGAACTGGGTTTGTGCACGAAAGAGGGGTTATCTCATCAGCCTCAGCCCACGTGGCAGTCTGCTTACATCCTTTGTCACAGAGCCTGAAGAGAATCTGTTACCAGAGTCAACAGTTGTCTTGTATTGCCAGTGAGTCCTTCAGCAACCTGTTTGGAGAGAGTGAGGCTGGAGAGTCACATTCCCTGTGTCCCCTGGGCTTTATTCACAAGTAACATTCTGCAGTGGTGTCAAGAGAAACCACAAGCCATATTAGAAAACAGACCAGAGAACTCACTTAGGATTCATCAGTGAGCTGAGTGAGACAGCACAGCTTGATTTGCACCTTTCTGAAAATGGAATAAACTTACCCCATGGATCGTGTGCTGTTGTGAAATAGGATACACCTGTCCAAGAGTATTTAATTATCTCAAAAAATCTCTGTAGGCTTTACTTCTGCAATTGTTTCCTTTCCTGTTCACATACTTTTTACTGAAATGACACAGTCGCCTTCCCAGTAATAACTCTCCTGAAGGCATTTCACAAGCTCTTTAATATCTGAGGTCTTAGTATGAATTGTCCTGGACCTTTTAAGGAATTTTCTCCTATGGGACACAGATATGACCAAAGGTGGTTTACAGGCATTCTTTGCAAGCATAGAGAAAGCCAAATCTTTGGCTAAGCTATCTCAAATTATCATTATTGTGAGTTTGGTGGATATTAGTAATGCAATTACCTTTCCCACAATCATCTGTACTAATTTAGGTGTATAAACCTACTTTTTCTCCCCTAAAGGAGACTTAATTATCATCTATGTGGATATGTTTTAGGTTTGCACTCCAGATTCATTTGCTATTACTCTTAGTTGAAATACCAAAAAATTATGTTGCAAGAGCATATATCTTTCCTGTGGTCTGTTACGAGCGGTCTTGCTTAATTTTAGGAATATTCAGATGTGGTTGTCTGATTAATTCTGATTTTTTTTCTAAGTAAGAAAATCCCTCTGGAATTTACACAAAATTTCAGTGCAGTTCAGTAATGGAGGTCATCCCAAATCAGAAGATAGAGTGAGTGGAGACATTAAATAGCTATCTCAGCCCAGTCAAATGGTAGAACATTCTTAAAAAGGAGGATCCTCTTAGTGTTTTTTTTGTTGTTGTTGTTGTTTTCCCCTGTGAATTGTTGAAAATCTTGGTCTCTGGTATTTTTTCCAATATAAATTTCTATGCTGTTAGTGCCACTGGGAACTATTGGTGAGTCAAGAAAATCAAAATGGCTTTTTTTCTGTGACATTTAAGATGACTTTTTAAAAAAGGGGTTACAGACTGTCTAGAAATCACTATTAACCTCTGTTAGATGAATTATAGAATAGATTTCAGTACCAGGAACTTGGCAGGAATTTGACACAAATTATTTCAGTGCAACCTTGGTGATGGAAATCAAAAACATATTTATCTAGGAGAGGACTCAATTATTTGTTATGGGTAGTTTTGTGTAGAGTTGTTTTTTTTTTTTTTAATGAACTATTCTCCAACAGTAAATTTATGTAACTATAAAAGTACAGACTTCTGTCTTTGATGACAGTTTCTTCCACTTGCTGTAGAGCACCTGGTGTGATTTCCCTTCCCAGTTTTTAAGAAAAACTTTCACCAACTTTGTTATCAACAGTCATTGATTTTTGGTGGTTAAGATGCATAGCATGAGGATGTGCTTGATACGTTTGGGGACTGAGCTATTCCCATAACCCTAGATTTAAAAGGCCTCCCTGGCCTGAGGAAGAGCAAGATACACAACACCTCTGTTGGGTAGATACTGGAGTCAGCATTCCTCTCATGTGAGCACAAAATGTTTATGTTTGTATTTGCATCGAGTGCCTCTTATGAATGGTGAGTATGGTAATTTCCCATTGTTATTTGATTAATTGCCTGAACACCAGATCTATTCTGAAGACTTTTTAGGTAACTCTTATATATTCCCTGATTGGCATATCTGATAAATTCTGTAATTAAACTGTATGGTTCTATCTGTGCAATCATTTAATTTGTCCCATTTGCTTATCTGTGTTTCCCTCAAAGCTCTGAGTGTGGATGGTAGAACTGCTGATTGTTCAAAAAGGTGACATTTATGTGTCTATCTAAGAAGTTCACTAAATTTCCATCCTTTCACTGCTACCCTTACTCACTCACCTCAACCACAAAACAGTCCATTGCATTTGAGAAAAAGCAAATATAATTCATACTCCCAAATGAGCCTCTTTCTTCTATAAATATATCCCTTTCTGCAGTTTACATTGTTTTTCTTTCTGCCTTCATGTTGAAATGATATTTAGATGTTATATTTGAGAAAGCTAGTGATTTTGTCAAGTCTTTCTAGCTTTTTATCCCTATCACTTTCAAACATAGATGGGCCAGTCAGTTTAGGATAGACACAATTTACTTGAATTACAAATATGAGAAAAGTCCTATGACTCATTCTTCATCTTTATTCTTCAGTGCTACGTTCCCAAAGCCAAGGGCAGCCTGGAGTGTGTTCTAAAATAAAAGGCGATGTCTTCATGTAAGCTTCTCTAGTTGATTTTTTAGAGAAGGCATTCTGTTCCAACTTTATGGCCAGTAAAAAATCCTAATTTATCAAAAAAAGGAATGGTCTCTCTTTTTTTCTTTTTTTTTTTTTTTTTTTTTTTTTTTTTTTTTTTTTTTTGTTACTCATTCACATCTGAAAGGGGTCATAGGAATATTTTTATAAAGACCTGCCTGAGGAATAAATACTTCAGAGCAAGGCAGGTTAAGTTGCCAAGTAACTGGGGAAAAGAACTGGAAGTTACAAGGCAGTTGAATGTGAATTGCTTATTTATATTGTCTTCTTTTATTAGCATCGTAATTTTACACTTCTTGAAACAAATGTTCAGATTTGGAAGAAATTGTTCTGTAAGCTAGATGTTGATACAAACCCACTTCAAAACTGTCTTGCTTTTGATTCTGTTATTATTTTATTTATTAAGTGCTTAACCAGGCTTGCTTCACTGGTCTAATCTCTTCCTTGTGGTAACTATCTTTTGCAATTCTAGCTTTGCAAGACCCATGTGCATGACATCATGTCATATCAGTTGCCAAATAGCCATTGTTTGAACTTGTCTTATGCTGAAGTCCAGGACTTTCTTGCTGTCTTTTGTTCCAGCAGTGGAGTCAATGGGATGCCAAAACAGGTGAACAGCCATCATTTTGGCATAGCTCTACTCTCCAAGAAAGTGAAGGAATTGGATGAGATTGTGAAAATGCTGGGAACAGAAGCAAAATCTTCCTCGTGGGCTACAGTGTCCCCTCTGTGGCCCCTAAATGAGACCCTTGTGAAGAACCAAAAGCCACCAGGCTCTGTCACTGTTGTGTCACTTGTAGTAAAGTCCCTCAGGGATAAAGTGTTAGTGCATGGACCATACCACTCAATAGGAGTTTAGAAATGATGGTGACACTGACTTCTGATGGGTAAAAGTTGTGTGAATCTGATCAAAATTTCGAAGGCTGAGAGAAAATGCATGAAAAACTACCTCAATAATAATAGAAGCTCCATAATTTGCGGTGGCTGTGCAGAGGTTTGGTGTTAGCACCTCCCCCAAAACAGATTATATTTGAAAGGAAAAATTAGAGATTTGTGTGGGTGCTACAGCAGAGAAATGCATGAGACAGCTGTAGCAAAACTGTGGATGCACAATGTGTAGTATTGCCCTTCCCAATTAGTCTAAGTGGAAGATTGCAGTGCAAAACAACTTTCCAACTTAGACAAACTAATTAATATGCTGCTTTTTTTAAATACCCCAAAGGCCTCAAGTTAGTAGTTTGATAATTAGGCTATTTCTTATTTAGATACAAATTGCAGATAATTAGAAATGCTGAGATGCCATGTGGGTTAAGTGGGCACCATTATTTGAGGTATTTAAAGCATTTTAGTGGTAGCTGATAAAGTGCAAAGTAAGCTGGACAGAGAGGTTATTTTCCATTATACATGAAATCTGTAGACATAAATAGAGTTATATTTTTCTACTCCAGTTAAAAGAGACTGAAACTCTCCATAGGTTGCTACAACAAGTAATCCAGTACTGCTGACAGCAACATCTCCTCATGACGCAGTGTGTTAGGCTTTTCAGGAATGAGCCATCATTTTGTGCTTTGTGCTGGAGTGAAAAAGAAAGGCAGTTTTTAACAATGCTACACCATGTTGGATTGCTTTCCAGAAATCCCAGTTTCTTAATTTTTAGAAGTTTAAATTGAACTGCTTTTTTGTTCTGCTGCCTACTTGCTGTTCCATCTTTCTCTGCTGCCAAAAGGTATTTGGCTCTGCCTGAGGTTTGTGTCAAGAAGTGCTTTAATACACTCTGATGTCAAATATAGGCTATGGGATGAACATGCTCTGCAGTAACAGTAGCAACAAAGTTACAGAAATTTTAAAATGTGGCAATCAAAATTTTGAAACAATTTGTGTGCTGTCTTTTCCAGACAAGTTTTTGAAAATTTGGGCATTTATGCCGTGCAAATGAAAAATTTTCAGTATCTCAAGTAAAAGGAGCCTTTATAAGTGAAAGCAATAAGGATAACCTGGTATTTTGGAGAATGCTGAGAAAGGATTTTTCTGCCAGCCTCTCCAGCTACTTCACCTAACAACTGTTTCTAGAAAATTTTCTTTAGAATTACCTTGACTCCAGTGCTTACAACATACACATTTTTCAGAAAGGGCTATGTTGCAAGTCACTACAGGGAGGGCAAAGGATAACAAATCTCATTTGTTGTGGCAAATAGTATTTTTGCCATTTTTGAGGAGAAATGAAAGCTGATACTGACCTGTTCTGAAAACAGTAGCCTGCTGAGGAAAGGGAGACCTCCAGCTCTTGGGATATCATGATAGAGAAGAAAAGAAAAATTGTTTCTGGTATCAAATTGTACAATATTTAGAAGAAGGTGCCCTTTGGGTAAGTATTTAATTTAAATTGCTGCATGGGAGCCTTTCCTCATGAGGGAAATAGATCATGTGTAGACTGTGCTTGAGCAGAACACATTCCTCCGAGGACCTTTTTGGTGCATGTAATGAGGAGAAGCTCTTACTGGCTTGTGACAGTATGAGTATGAGACAAAGGGAATGAAAAAGTTCTAATCCTGGTATGAGTACCTTTTACACTTGTAGAAGGCACTTAACAGAAAATTCAAGTGTTATTTGAACCTTGAGTAAAAACTTGCGTGATTTGTATATTCAGGGTCAAGTTTACGGATTGTGCTATCATTGAATGGGTCAGGTTGGAAGGGACCAGAGTGGGTCATCAGGTCCAGCCTCCCTGCTCTAGCAGGGACATCACAAAGCACATGGCACATGATTGCATCAAAGCAGTTCTTGAATATCTCCAGTGAGGGAGACTCCACCACCTATCTGGGAAATCTCTTCTAGCACTTGGTCATCTGCAAAGTAAAGAAATTCTTCCTTCTGTTCAGGGAGAGCTTCCAGTGAATCTGTTGCTGGCCACTGGTTCCAATCTCTTGACACCCACTTAGGTATTTATACACGTTAATGAGGTCCCTTCTCAGTCACCTCTTTGTGAGGCTGCACAGGTCCCTCAGCCTTTGCTTGCAAGAGAGATCCTCCACATCCTTGACCAACTCAGTGCCTCTCTGCTGGACCTGCTCCATAAGCTCCATGCCTCTCTTGTCGTGAGGAGCCCAGAACTGCACACAGCACTCTGGATGAAGCCTCACCAGGGCTGAGGAGAGGGGCAGGACCACCTCCCTCAGCCTGCTGGCAATGCCCTTCCTAATGGACACCATTGATCCTCTTGGCCATGAGGGCGCACTGCAGGCTCATGGTGTTGTCCACCAGGACCGCAGGTCCTTCTCTGTAGAGCTGCTGCTTTTATCTTGTGACAGGTGTGTCCTAGTTGACATCACACTTGAAAGATACTGAAAAGATGAACTGTTAACAAGTTTTATTTACAGTGAGTACAATAAAACCCTTTATTTTTATCCTTGAGAACTTTTGGAAAGATACAAGTTGTTGCCCTCATTTCTGTGCTTAGGAGAGACTCCCATGCAGCAATTTAAATTAAAAACCTGCTTCTAAATATTGTACAATTTGATACTGGCAACAGTCAGCAGATTTAGAAAAAAATAATTATAATTTTGCTTTTTTATCTCTATAGTTTATCTCAGTCCTTCCACAGTATTTTGTGTCCTCAGTGATTCTCAAAGTCTAGTATGATGAAGTGTGTAACTGTGTGTCCTGGTTTAGAGACAGGTATCTGCCAGGGGAAACTGGAGTTTTCCCTGGAATGGAGAATGTAACCCCCCT
>VZUI01020639.1:13621-62464 GCA_013401135.1 Cettia cetti | reverse complement strand
CGGGGATATCTGCTGATAATGGCCCATTAAGGCTCACCAATCACATGACACATTCCATCATCCCATTGGGAGATGCTCCACCCAGTGTTGGGGGGGCTCCGGACTTTCTGCCTGGATAAAAGGGAGACTGAGGAACACCACAGAGTCAGTCCTACACTGGATTCTCTGGAGGAAGACGGGACCCATTTCTCCATCACTGGACTTTTCTACAGGATCATCTCTACTCCACAGAGCTGCATCTGTTACTCCAGAAGGATTCATCTGGACTGCTTCTAACACCCTGACCAGCAGGGTGTCAGGTCACATCCCTGACTCTGTCAGGGGTTTATTTTTTTTTTTCCCTAGGGTTTTTGTTTGTTTTGTTTGCTTGTCTTTCTGTACTACTACATTTGTATTTTTTTATATTCCTAGTAAAGAACTGCTATCCCTATTCTCAAATCTTTGCCTGAAATCCCTAATTGCAAAATTATAATAATTTGGAGGGAGGGGGGTTTACATTCTCCATTCCAAGAAAAACTCCAGCTTTCCCTGGCAGATACCTGTCTCCCGAAACCAAGACAGGCAGATAGAATACACACTTTTGGCTACATCTTGCATCCCAAGACACATCCACAGCAGGCCTCTAATGGCTTTCCATGGTCTCTCCTGACAGGTGTTGACGGAGGGAGGCTTTGGTCCCATCACGACGGAGATCCGGGAGGCTCCTGAGTTTTATTACGCCGAGGAATATCACCAGCAGTACCTGAGCAAGAACCCCGGCGGGTACTGCGGCCTGGGAGGGACAGGGGTTTCCTGCCCCGTTGGCATCAGGAAATAAAGAGAATAAAATCACTTGTGCTCGCTCCACCACCTCCTCTTCACTGTAGGCAGCTTGGAAAAAACACACCAGGAACCCCAGTGGATGTTCCAAAAGCACTCATGGATAGAGATTTGGGAATTTGCTGGGGAGGCTTTCCATAGTCATAAGTTTTCTGTTTGCTGACATCAAAAGCCGAAGTGGAGGCAGGAGTTCCTTCCATCATGGCTTCTGTGGAACTCCCAGGGTTTCTTGGTCTTCTGGAGAGGTAGAAAGAGATCCAAACTTACAAAAGCTTGGCTTGAAATGCTGTTAAAAGGGTGAATTTGGAGGTGGTTGCACTCGTAGCTGCTTTGCATTTCCAATGCCTTTGGACTTGTTGATTTTCTTGGGTTAATTGATTTTCTGGTGTTCCCAGAGCTTTGACTTCTGGAGATGTGATTGGGTTCTTTGCCTGCTCTGGAATTTGATGTCTTTGGGAATGATGAATTGATCAGATCAGTGATTCTCCTACCACAACTCCAGTTTCACAGCATTTAGCACCACCTGTAGTGCCTATTTTCTGAGATGATTTTAGCCAGAAAACGTCAAAATTGTAATGTGATGCTTCTTTTTGAACAGTTCCAAGAAGTGAATAAACAGAAAAAAGAAATCAGTTTTGTTTCCTGCTCTGCAATAAATGACAGAACGAGAAAAGAACAATGTTCCCTGTGATTGTTCAAAGTAGATATCTGGGTAGATCTAAAAATAATATATCAAATATTATAAAATGCTGCAGTTTGCTAATTAAACACCAGGGCTTTTAAATCTGTATCATCAAGCATGACAGTACAGAGGACTAGAATTATCCCTATGATTAATTATTTGTATTTTAATAACTTGGGGAGTCCCCACCAAGAGCAGAACCGTGGCAAACATAACTTGGGGCAGTCTCCAGTGAGTGTGCAGTCAAAATAGCAGGACAGCCAGAAAGGGAAAAAAAAAATCAATTTTGGGTTTATTCATGGGGTTCTCAGAGTGCAGACTCACAGCTGCAGACAAAGGATGCATGGATTATCCCGTATGGAAATGGGTCCAGAGCTCAAGGAGTGAGTCAGTTTTGAGGGACAGGAGGTGGCACCCAGAGACACAAATCCACAGCACCTCCTTCTCCTTGGCACTGCTCTCCATAGTTTGGTTTGATGTTTCCTGCTCACCAGCTCAGCTTTAGAGCTCAGAAAGGCCCAAACCAGCTCCCTGAACATCTTCTGTACCTACACAGCAGATCAGATCGTGCTCCAAGCTTGGACAGACTGAAAATGTGCCCCACAAAGTCAGTGTTTGGGATTGTAAATCCAGTGCTGCAGCCCTGCCCACTCTTTCCAAAGATGGGCAGCAAGTCCGTGCCAGAAAAATCAGCTCTCCATCTTCCCTCGCTCCTCAGCTGATGCTGAGCTCATCCCAGTCTCAAAATCCAGAGGAAATCTGTCTCTTGGCAGATTACATCTGGGTCAGGCTTACAGGAGCTGCCTCAGTCAGGATTGTCCCATTATGCTCTTTCTGGAGATGCCCCAAAATGCAGCACGTTCAGAATTTTCGTTCCTGTGATAACTGATCTTGTCCCTCACCTGCCATGGAGTTTGTTCAGTGCTCACAGCCAAGTAAACCAGCACTGGTATCTCATTTCCTTGGCATGAAGTGACAGAAGAAGAGAGGGATGTTGTCTTACCTTCACCCTATGCATTGTCAACCTCTGCGAAATCCAGACTCTGGTGGGACAACTCCTGATGTGCTCCAAGGCAAAGCATTTCAGGTGCTTAATTATCTGGGGCTCATAAAATGTCTCCTGGTTCCCTTCATTTCCTCTCCCTCCCCTCCTACTCTGTGCTGTAGTTATTGTTTTGAAACAAGCTGGAAGGTCTTTGGGAAAAGCTGTTATTATAGATATCCTCGAGTCTGAGCCTGGCTGAGTTTTTTTTAAGTCCTGTCCGGATGGAAATGATTTGTTCATCTAAAAATCATTGTAATGGCTCCATTGATACTACAAGTGGCCCATGCCGAAGTATTTTGCTACCACAGAATTATTTACTGATACCTTCGATTTGGTTTTGATTTTATACTTTTGGGTACTCTTTAAAAATTGTCCTTTGACAGAGCTGCTGCTTTCTCCTACAAACACAGAATCCCAGGATGGTTTGGGTAGGAAGGGACCTTAAAGATCATCCAGTTCCACCCCCTGCCATGGGCAGGGAGACCTTCCACTATCCCAGGTTGCTCCAAGCCCTGTCCAACGTGGCCTGGAACATTTCCAGGGATGGGGAAGTATGGAACATTTCCAGGAGAGTTGAAGTATGTTCAAGTCAATACCCCAGGTATGGACTAACTGGAGAGAAAATTACCAAGAAATGAGAAAATTAATATGGTGATAGGTGTCAGAGATTGAAGGGTGATACAAGACCAGCTCCTGAGGCCTTTGAAGATGGTTCAAGAACCAGCAAGGCCTACAGCACCCAGCGCATGAAATCACCATTGCCATATCCTGTGAGGTTAGCCCAGGATACAGACAGAAATTTTACTTCTGCCCTGTCCCTGTCAGAGCTGGAGGAAATCACAAACTTTTTGGAAGCCTCTGAGCTTTTCCTCAGTGACCCTTTTGCCTCAGGAAGGGGCTGCACCAACAGGAAGGAGCGGGTGCTGTGATGTCACCCGGGGTTGTGTTGACATGGAACGCAGGCCATGTCCTGAGCCATCTGCAGAGGCATTGCTGCTCCAAGAGCTGTGGGAGAGTGCTGGATCAGCATGGATTGAGATGCTGCTCCTTACCCTCTCCTGTTTAGCTTCCCTGACCAGCGGTGTCCAGGCAGCTTTTGTGTCTCAGGACTCTCAGCGCAGAAGAGCTGCAGGATATTCACATGTGGGTAAGTGGAACAGGTCTGGGATTATTCCTGCTGCTGAGGGAGTAAAGGTGTGGCCTGTGCTGCAGCCTGATGCACTTTCCACTCCCTACAAAAGGATTTTACTCCACCTGCCCATGGGACATGGTCAATGGTCCCTCCCACCCCAAATTCCTGGGCAGTGCTTGGCAGAGTTTAGGTTTGGGGAGATGGCAGGGATGTCACAGACTTTGGGAGAGATCAAATAACAGTTCCAGGGAGGGCATTCTCACCCTTTACTCTGCTGAGACCCCACCTGCAGAACTGCCTCCAGCCCTGGGCTCCAACAGCAGAAGGATGTGGAGCTGCTGGAGAGGGTCCAGAGGAGGCCACAGAGATGCTCTGAGGGCTGGAGCTCCTCTGCTCTGGAGCCAGGCTGGGAGAGCTGGGGGTGCTCACCTGGAGAAGGCTCCAGGGAGACCTCAGAGCTCCTTCCAGAGCCTAAAGGGGCTCCAGGAGAGCTGGAGAGGAACTTGGGACAAGGGATGGAGGGACAGGACACAGAGAATGGCTTCCCACTGCCAGAGGGCAGGGACAGATGGGATACTGGGAAGGAATTCCTGGCTATGAGGGTGGGGAGGCCCTGGTACAGGTTTCCCAGAGAAGCTGTGGCTGCCCCTGGATCCCTGGAAATGTCCAAGGCCAGGCTGGATGGGTTTGGAGCAATCTGGTCAGGTGGAAGTTGGAGTTGGAGAAATTATTTTTAAATCCCTTCCAACCCAACCATTCTGTGATTCCATGTTTCTCTGATTCCATGGATATTTCTATTTCTCTGCCCAGGGATGTCCCACCCCTGCCTTTCAGCAGAACAATCTGTGACACTGCTGAACGTGTCCAAAATGTCCCTTTTTGTACCCAGGGTGTGGCCTCCGGCCGTCCTATGAGTCCTTCCAGACAACTGGCAAGAGGATTGGGACAGGGACAGACGTCCAGCCTGGGGAATTCCCGTGGCTTGTGAGCATCCAGAGCCACGGGAAGCACATCTGTGGAGGCACCATCATCAGTGCCCTGTGGATTCTAACTGCAGCCCACTGCTTTGCAGACCAGCTGTGAGTGCTGCAGGGGTGGGAGGGCAGCCCAGGCATGGGGTGGGGTGGCTTTCCTCCTGGTGGGTGCAGGGTGTGCATCTCCTCAAGGTCACATTGATGTGACTGAGCCCTGAAAACAGGGATTGTCTCCTTTCCTGGAGGAAGCAGGCCCGTTTTTGAACACAGAAATGTGCAGAAATCTGCATAACCAGGAGAAGCAGAAGGGGAATACTTTGAGGGAACGAGCAGCCTCGTTCCCTCAAAGTGCTGTTCTGATGGCCCCAAGCATCTCTTGTGCATCTACACCTGTTCCTGCATCTTGTAAAAGGTGATGTCTTCCATTCTAGCTCATTGTATCCCCTGAGTTACCTTTGCTTTCACACAGCAAGCACCTTTACCTCATGGAGACTCTGAATTTAAAACACCAAGTCCTGGATTAATCAACTCCACGCAGTGTCCAGGGGCAGAGTCCAGCCCTCTGTGAGCCCCCTCCAGGCTGCCTGGTGACAAATGACCTGTGGCAGCACAGCCTGGAGCAGGTGGCTGGGGACAGCAGGGTCTGAGCAGCCAGCCCAGGGCACAGAGATCCAAAAGATCCAGACCATTCCATCTGTTTGGTAGTGGCTGGGTTATTTATAACCTGGCTGCATTCATGTTCTACCTCTGCAACTCTCTGCCCTGGAAATCATCTTTTCCAAGGAGTGAGGGTAAATTCCTTGGATTTTTACAGCTGAACTGCCTAAGCCACCATCATGCCCTGCCCTGGGGAGGAGGCACCAACCTTTATAACCCAAACCCTTCATGTTTACCATGTCCTGTTTTGTTTTTAAGGCCACCAGACCTGATGGTGGCAGTGGGGGGAGTTGACCCCAGCCTCCCTCTGGAAGAGCACAACCCGGACAGCCTGATCCTGCACGAGGAATTCAACAGAACCAGCCTGCAAAACGACATTGCCCTGATCCTGCTCAGCAATCCCATCGAGTTCAGCAAGGAGAAAATTCCCGTCTGCCTGCCCTTCATGTGTGACAAGGACACGTGGCAGCACTGCTGGGCTGCTGCCTTGGAGAACACAAGTGCAGGTGAGGTGCTGGGGGAGATGCATTTGCTAGTGGAAGATGGGTTTTAAACATTTGAAGTGGCTGTCCTCTCCCATGAGGGGTTTCCCAGACTAAGTTCCACTCCCCACTTCCCTGGTTAATGCATCCAGACCCCCTCCAGCCTCCGCACATCCATGAGTTCCCTGTTCAGGGCAAGAACCAGTCACCAACAGACCCCCAGAGCAAAACCTGGGACTTATTTTGGCACCACATCCAAACTTTGGACCTCTTGGCCCCCAGATTAAGACAAGCTCTATCCTGGTGGGTAAATTAGCACAGAATCATCATGGAATTATTAGGGCTGGAAGGGACCTGAAAGCTCATCTTATTCCAAACCCCTGCCAGGTGCAGGGACACCTTCCACTATCCCAGGTTGCTGAGAGCCCCATCTAGCCAGATCTTGAACTCTTATCATCTTGTGAGATCCTTGTGGGTAACTTCAGCTTGGGATATTCTATGAATCACTCAGTTAGGCTGGGTCTAAAATGGTCTGGACTAAGGGAAATGAAGGTCTGGGGCTGTCTTTGGCTTAAGCTCCACGAGCTGGATTGACTCTGATTGGTTCTGCCACTTCTTCATTCATTTAGGACTGCAGATTGCTGTTGCTAATTGATCTCATTTAAGCCCTAATGAAAGCAGCTCCAGCACTGATTGTGAACCAAAATGTCAGTCCTGAACAAATGTCACTAAATAGCCAATGAGCTGTTTCATTATTGGAAAGAATTAATCAGGACTGGGAGGGCAGGGGTCCTTCCCAGATGGATTAAGTGAATATCCCATTGAATCCTTGCTATTCTGCTCCAAAGCGTTGCTGATTTTTCCATGAAACTCTGCATTTGCCTTCTTAGGCTTCATTTTCCTCCCTCAACAGCAACACACAACACTCCTTTAGTTGTGAAACTCTCCCATTTCACCAAGGCAACGTGTTCCCAGAGCAGAGGGGCTGCTGCAGAGTCCCTCTGCAGGATTTATCCTGAGCTCCTCTGTGCAAAATCCAAGGAGCAGCTCCAGGGATCAGCCTCGTGCTGCTGTATGGGCGCAGCTGACATGGATTCTGTTTCCAAAAATGGGTGTTGATGTGCTCAGCCCTGGCACCCCCCACCCTCTGGCTGGTAGAGGCTTCAGGAGAAACCCAGCAGAAGCTGAGTGTGGTGAGAGGGGGGAGTGATGGTGTGATATGAGCAAAGCCAAAAGGTACAGGATCAGGGAATGGTTTGGGTTGGAGGGATCTTAAATCTCATCCAGTCCCACCCCCTGCCATGGGCAGGGACAACTCTCATTATTCCAGGTTGCTCCAGGCCCCATCCAACCTGGCCTTGGACACTCCCAGGGATCCAGGGGCAGCCACAGCTTCTCTGGGAAATCTCTGCCAGGGCCTCACCACCCTCACAGCCAACAGGTCCTTCCCAATATCCCATCTATCCCTGCCCTCTGTCAGTGGGAAGCCATTCCCTGTGTCCTGTCCCTCCATCCTTTGTCCCAAGTCCCTCTCCAGCTCTCCTGGAGCCCCTTTAGGCTCTGGAAGAGGCTCTAAAGTCTTTCCAAAGCTTTTTCTTCTCCAGGTGAACACTCCCAGCTCTCTCAACTTCTCTCAGTAACAGAAGGGCTTCACCTTCCTGGAGTTTCCTACACCAAAGCATTTTCTTCTTTGGGCACTTCCATCTTAGCTGGAAAAGGGATGTAACAACTTTCCATCTTTTAGATCTTGTAATTGAGTCAGTTTCCTGAAGATTATGGGAGCATTTAGCACAGTGGAGTATGAAAGAAGGAGTGAGTTTGGGACTATCTGAAGATCTCATTTTTATCCTTTAGACTCAGGCTCACTTTAGACAGAAACATGGGTGAAATAAGTGGGGTTTCCAAGTAGCCCAGCACAATTTCAGTCTTTTTTGTCACTTGCAGGTGGCAGCTGTGATTTCTGTATTCCCATCCCAAGGGAAGAATAAAGCAGATATTTCCTTTGTGTGCTGCCATCCCAAGAGCCACTTTGTAAGATACAGCTGGTCCCCTGGGTGAGGCGTGGCCTTGCAGCCCTCCCCGGGGAGAACAAGGTTTAGATTGGATGCTAGAGGAAAAAAAAATCTCCCCTGGAAGAGTTGTTGGGCATTGGAACAGCTGCCCAGAGCAGTGGTGGAGTCCCCACCCCTGGAGGAATTTAAAAGCCAGTGGATGTGGCACTTGGGGACATGGGTCAGAGGTAGCCCTGGCAGTGCTGGGGGAATGGTTAGACTGGATGATCTCAAAGGCTGTTTCCAGTGTAAATTATTCCATGATTCTATAATTGTAAGTTTAGAATTCTGGGGAAAACTCAGTGGACTTTGATCTGCAGGGACTTGCACAGGATCCCATGAAAAGCCCCTCAGACTGAGTTCTCAAAAAAACCCATGAGTGAGAAACCCCAGATGTGCAGGGCTGCTCATTTCAGGTCATCACAGAGACCACCAGCAGGAAAATCCATCCCTTTGGGGGCTTCCCAGTAGTCTGGCAAGTGTCCAAGGCCAGGCTGGACCGGGCTTGGAGCAGCCTGGAACAGTGAAAGGTGTCTCTTGGCCATGACAAGGGCTGGCACTGGACGATCTTTAAGGTCCCTTCCCACCCAAACCATTCTGGGATCCTGTGATAAAGTCAGGAGCACAAAGTCACCACTGCCAGCACTTGGGGATCCTCTGTATGCCCCCACAACCCCAAAACCCTGCAGTTCTGCCCAGAGATGCTTTAGAAATCCAGCTGAGATTCTTCCCAAGGGAAGTCTCCAGCTGCTCTGCAGCTTCGTTGATCCTTCTCTTTCCATTTGCTGCAGCATCCCATGTGCTGCAAAAAACACAGATGAAGCTGATCAGCAGGGAGAAATGCCTGGAGCAGATACCACACCTCCTGGGGAGCTTGATGTGTGCTGAAGCAGAGCAAAGAGGAGGAGGAGGAGGAGGCTGCCAGGTAAAGGGACCAGCATTCATGGTCTCCTTCACAGCCAGGTTACAGCCTGAAAGGAGACAGGAATGGTTGTCCAGGAGGTTCAAGGCAAAGGAATTGGGAGGGAAGTTTAATCTGGGGGTGTTTAATTTAAATATTACAAACATTTCTCAGGTGAGGTCTTGGCTCTGACCCAAATGTGGTTGGTTGGTTGATCTGTGGGCGCCAGAATGAGTCAGATCTTGTGGCAGTGTGTTGGTGACAGAGAATGAGGGGCTTTTCAAGCTAAATTACAGTTTGAGCAGTATTTGATATCAGGGAGCTGACACAAACACCCAAATGAGGCAAAACTCACTCAGAACTTGGGCTCTCACAACACATTCCACCCCCAGGATTACTGTCCTGGTGTCAAATGAAGTCTGGAAGCCAAAAATCACCTCTTTCATATCTTCCAACTTCCAACCCCTCTCCTGGGAGACTGACAAGGACTGGGCTCTCCTGCAGCCTCTGCTTTCAGACTCAGATTTCCCTCCTCCACTGATTTTCTAGGAATCCCAGAGTAGTTTGGGATGGACAGGGCCTAAAATCTCACCCATTTCCAACCCTCTGCCATGGGCAGGGACATCTTCCACTATCCCAGGTTGCTCCAAGCCCCATCCAGCTGGATTTTATACATGTCCATGGGTTTGGAGGGGTCTGGATGGGGAGACACATGGATGGACAGCTCCATCCCATAGGAATTACTCACTGGAGGAACTAAACCAGCACCCAGGACAGAGATCCTCTGACCTTTGGGTAAAAGCAGGGAGCACCAGGACCGTAGGATGCTGAGGGAAAGTTTGCTTTGCAAAATGATTTTTTTGATTAGCCAGAGAGCATCTGCCTCTGAAACCATCCAAGGAGTGACTTTCACCTCCATTAAATTAAATCAAAAAATCTTAAAAAGAAACCTGCCACAGGATAACTAACATTAACATGATTAAAGGATGCACTGCCCAGCCCAGCCTAGCCTGATGTTCTCTGGGTGAATGATGCTGGTGAAATAGGAGGAGGACTTGTTCCTAGGAAAAATAATCTCCTGGACACAAAAAGCTGGTGAAGAAGCTATTTTGATCCACAATAACTCCTCAGAGTTGTCTGAGGAATGAAGTAGGGATTTGAGATTTCTAAGTAGTGGAAGCACACATCCATTGCATGGGTGATGAAACTCGGAATTCAGTGTCTCTCTGATTTTAGTGGGATCTTCACCAGGCAAGAGCTGTAAACTGGAATAAAAGTGAACAGAAGAAAACCAGAGCTGAGGATAGAAGTTGTACTTTTCAGGGATGAAACAAGTGGTGGGACCTGCCACCAGATTTTGCTGATTTGCTGGAGGGGAAACATTTTGCTGCTGGATGGTTTCCTGGATTTCTCAGAAATGCTGATTAAAGCCAGGGGGGCACATTTTGGTCTCACTAGGCAGGGTCAGAAATCTGGTGGCTTGTCCATAGCAGGCTGCCTGGTGATGGCCTGGGACAGGACAGGGCTGAAACTGATGCTTCTTCTGCAGCAGGGACCACTGGACAGAATCCCAGAATTATTTAGGTTGGAAAAGCCCTCCAAGATCACTGAGTTCATCCTGTGACTGATCCCCACCTTGTCACCAGCCCAGGGCTCTGAGTGCCACCTCCAGACCTTCCTTGGACACCTGCAGGGATGGGGACTCCAAACCTTCCTGGGCAGCCCCTTCCAATGCCTGACCATCCTTTCCATGAAAAAATTGTTTCCAATATCCAATCTAAACCTCCCCTGGCACAGCTTGAGGCTGTTCTCCCTTACCTTGTCCCCTGGGAGCAGAGCCTGACCCTCCCAGCTGTTCCCTCCTGTCAGGGAGTTGTGCAGAGGCAGAAGGTCCCCCCTGAGCCTCCTTTTCTCCAGGCTGAGCCCCTTTCCCAGCTCCCTCAGCTGTTCCTGGTGCTCCAGCCCCTTCCCCAGCTCTGTTCCCTTCCCTGGACATGCTCCAGCCCCTCAAAGTCCTTCTGGGAGTGAGGGGCCAGAGCTGGACAATCCATGGACAATCCATGGACAGTGCAACCTCTCAAGCTATGACTGCCTGTAAGGATTACTGGGTTGTGTCAGATGGGAGTGAGGCCAGATTTCAAAATGCCCAAATCCTTCACATCCTCATCTCTGTTGTGGAGACAGAGCAGCCCTGGGCATGACATTGGTCTGTTCCGTCCAGCTCCAGTTCTCCTGGGGGACTTCCAGGCTCCAGCTCTTGCATGGATCAGGAGACACCCATGAGTCACTGTGGAGAGGCCAGGAAGGATGAGAAGCTCAGGCAAGGAAGAGATTCCTGGTCAGGGAACAAGTTCTGGAGATGCTGAGTTTGTTCCAGTAGCTATAATCCAAGGAACTCTGGACACAGAGGAGATAAAAGCCTGATGTTAACCTTTCCTGGGATTTGCTGAGGATCAGGATGGCTCTTCATGTCCAGAGCCAGGCTGAGGCAGGCAAGTTGCTGGACTTGAGGTTGCAAGTCCACATGATCCACATCTGGATCCAAATCTGTGAATTGTGATGGAGGGAACAACTTTCACATGGGGAGACAGGGACAGGGCAAACCAGAATGGTTTTAAACCAGAAGGGAGATTTAGATGGGGTATTAGGAAGGAATTCTTCCCTGTGAGGGTGGTGAGGCCCTGGCACAGGTGAAGCTGTGGCTGCCCCTTCTCTGGAAGTGTCCAAGGCCAGGCTGGACAGGGCTTGAAGCAATCTGGGATTGTGGAAGAAGTTCCTCCTGATGTCCAACCTGAACCTCCGCTGGTGCAGCTTGAGGCCACCCCACGAATAGAAAAGCCATGAATAAAAAGGCTCAGATATTTCACCAGCTGCTCTCATACCAGACCAGCCTAATTTGTGGATAACTGACCATGTTCCTCTAATAACTCAAAGAGATTGAATAGCAGAACTCCCAAGTATTTGTACTTAAAAAATATATATAATCCATTCCCTTAAAAAAGAAAAATCTATTCTATCCCAATTCCCTGGCAGTTCTGCAGACAAATATATGGATTTGCTGGGAATTAACACTACCAGGAGCTGTAATTGACTTATAGTTCTATTTAGTCATAAACATTAACATTAATGGATGTTCAGGGGGTACAAGTGCTAAAGAACAGACACTGGAGATGGCCTGTGTATTATTTTTTTGTGTGCTACATTTCTTCCATGACCCCATGAACCACAATTGATGTCTCATTCCTTGCTTTCTTAAGCATCTTTTGTTAGGCTCTGATGCAATGGTAACTTGAACAATAATTAGAGTATAAGGGGCTCACAAAGCAAATGTCTCCTTCAGTGCCTTCCCTGCCCAGGCAAAATTCAGTAAATGGCCCAATTATCCTTCAGAGGGGCTGTGGGGGGAGCTCTGATGTGGTGATTAGGAGAAAGTGTGTTCAGCTGGAGTCAGAGGTCACCTACAGTTCAGCAGCACATGAAGGGGAGCCAGGCCCAGCTCTGATTCCAGGGGAAGGAATCCTTGTGTGACCCCCAGGAGTAGTGGGGTGGTTCTGGCTCAGCTGAGTCCTGGACTGCAGGTATCCACCCCCTCCTACAGCCTGCAGCAGGGGGGATTTTGGCCATGAATCACCCAGTGGCTGGGGTTTGAAGGGACCTTAAAGCTCATCTGGTTCCAACCTTCCACTATCCCAGGTTGTTCCAAGCCCTATCCAGCCTGGCTTTGGACACTTCCAGGGATCCAGGGGCAGCCACAGCTTCTCTGGGCACCCTGTGCCAGGGCCTCACCACCCTCACAGGGAGAATCCCTTCCCAATATCCCATCTAACCCTGCTTTCTTTCAGGTTAAAGCCATTCCCCCTTGTCCCATCTGTGAAAATGCCCTTTACAGCCTCTGGGATGCTCAGGGCTCTCACCCCACAGAGTTGCAGCAAAAGCAGAAGTTTTTGTGTAAACCTGGATGGGGTTTTCCAGCCATTTCACAAATGTCTTTTTTATAACCATCAGCATCTGCAGAGCCATCTTTCCATCAACAGGGAGAAAAAAATCACCTGGTGATGGAAGCCACTAAGATTGTTTTAAGCATTGTGTTAAAATGACAACAAGCCCTGTATGTGTGTTTATTGCATCCCATGAACTGAAATGCAGCTGAAGAGGTTTAGCTCACAGGGGGACACTTGGCTCCAAGGCAGGACAGTTGCCTACATTTAATTCTCTATGAGATATCCCAGAATATTCCCTGGTATCCCACTGCTCCCACCTCAAATTATGCCCTTGTGACTGCAATGGGAGCCTGACACTTGCACTGGAGGAGCTCTGGCATCCTTTCACAAGGTCTTGCATCCTTTTGCTGGTCCAAACATGGTCCCAAAACTGCCAAAAATAGATTTTTTTTTTAAGGAAAGAAGTCTGCAAATGAAAAAAAAGTGTTTTTATCAGCAATTGTCATGGATTCAAGGAGAAGAGCACAAACAAGGATAGTGTGGTCAGCCCCTGAAGCTGCTCAAAATACTTGAACAGAGGTGGTTAAATGATGGTCTGGCTGCAGTCTGTAGGGATGGGGAGCACCCACAGGAGCTCTGAGGTGGTTAAATGATGGTCTGGCTGCAGTCTGTAGGGATGGGGAGCACCCACAGGAGCTCTGAGGTGGTTAAATGATGGTCTGGCTGCAGTCTGTAGGGATGGGGAGCACCCACAGGAGCTCTGAGGTGCTTCTGCCTATCAGCCAAATGTTCCCTGGGGCCAGGAGCCAAAACTCTCCACATTTCAGTCCAAAGTTGTTACAAACTGCCTGAAAGTGCTTTATTATTGTATCTTACCTTAAAAATAGAACCACGGAATCACTGAGGTTGGAAAAGCCCTCTGGTCCAACCATTCCCCCAGCACTGCTAAGGCCAACACAAAACCATGTCCCCAGGTGCCACATCCACCTGTTTTCTGAATATTTCCAGGCTTGGTGACTCCACCACTGCCCTGGGCAGCTGTGCCAGGGCTGACATTTTTCCTAATATTCAATGAAAACCTTCTGTGGTGCAATTTGAGGCTGTTTCCTCTTTTCCTTTTGAACAGTGATCCACTCACCATCCTTGTCATGGATTTCCCATCACTGAACTCTTGCTACCACCATGAGGTGTTTCTTTTCCCCAAGGGACAGATTGCTTTAGGCAGAAAGGTGCCCTGGGAAGCCCCAGCACAAAGCAGTGGAGAAGTTTCTGCATTTGCAGTCCCTTCAATTTTCTTCTGAAGGGTCCTTTGATGTGCAGCTCACAAGAATCAGAACACTTTTCCCGTGGCCCATGAGTTTTTAGGGCTTTCATCACTTTATCATTTTATGGTGTGGGCAGACAAGTGAGCACATTCAGGCTCTGATGGCTTCATTCTTTAATCTGTGAAAAAATAATTCCCGATGAAAAACCCTGGGGTGATGATGATGAGGATGATGATGAGGATGATGCTGCTTTCTTCTTCTGGGTCATAGATTTTACTCCCTCAAACTGAAGCTGCTTGGGAGTCCAGCATGGCTTTGTGTGCCTGGTGGGGAGCAGAACACCTCTGGATCCAGCTGAACACAAAATCCCTGCTTGCCCTGGGAGTGGGGAATGGCTGTGATGACTCAGAGGAGCCGCTTCTCATTCAGTGACAGCTCTGAGGGGAAGCTGTGACTCACAGGCACATCCCAATTCTTTAGAGGAGTTGCCAAGCCTGTGGAAGAGGGTGATTCAACCATCTAACGTGCTCTGAGATTCCCAAACTCTTGCAAGGAGATTCCTCACCAAGGGTTCATGGAGAAACTGGAGAAGTGGGAGGGATTTGAACAAGGAAAGAAGTTACAGGGAGAGTTTTGTTGGCATCCATGCAAGGAATTTTGATGTTCCAGGAGGAAAAACACCAAGATGACCAAGCTGGCCAATGCCACAGCATTATTCAAAGTGGTCAAAGTGAAAGGTGGCTGTGCAGAGGTGCAGCAGGTCCCATTATCCTGAGTGACTGGGGTTTAAAACAGCAGCTGCAGCTCATTATTGATAAAGAAAAAGTAATGGAAATACGGAGAAGCAATTCCAGCTGTACACTGGCCATAATAGCTCTAATTTAGCTATTACTCTGTCAGAAGAGCTGTGGGTAGTTCTTCAAAAACATCAGCTTGAGGCTCTGGGGAGGTCAAAAGGGCAATGAGAGCATTAGGAATCAGGACAGGAATAAGTGGCAAAGTAAATGTGTTGTGCCAGGGCACTCTCTCTGGGAGCCTCCCTGTGTGTGATTCCTGTCCATTCCACCTGAGAAAGGAGTGGTAATTTTGGAAAAGGAGGGAAGTGGAGCAGGAAGGATGAACAGGGACATGGAAGAGCTCCTGGCAGCACAGGGAATAGCAGAGCAAGACTCTGGGGCTTTTTAGGAGAGATGTCTGATGGGGATGTGACACATTTCCAACCTCATGGGCAGCATGGAAAGGAGTCAAGAGCTGTCCTCATGTCACTGCTGCTCCAAGCACATGAAGCAGGGGTGTCAGATGGCCTCAACAGGCAGCAGAGCTGAAACAAAGAGAAGGAAGTCACTGCTCATGTCACTGTCACTGCTGCTCCAAGCACATGAAGCAGGGGTGTCAGATGGCCTCAACAGGCAGCAGAGCTGAAACAAAGAGAAGGAAGTGTTTTTTCTTCCATCAGATAATTAACCATGGGAGTCACTGACCAGGATGTTGTGGGTATTTATCCTAAGGGATAAATGGATACTAAAAGCAATTAGGCCATTTCCTGGATGAAGATTTCTCTGAGGCCATTAACCACTGGGATGTAAATACAACTCTGTAAATACTTGTTCCTCCTTCTCCTCCCCTGAGCACTGGCTGCAGATGACAGTCAGGGACAGGAGTCTGGGCCACAGGGCTTTGGCCAGAAGCATCTGCACTGTCTGTGGCAGCAGTCACTAATGGCCCTACTGACATCACGGGGTGAATTTGGGTCATCTTCTCCCCTTTTCCAGCCAGGGGATGGAGGGACAGAGGAGCTGAAGGTTCTCAAAGGGTTTGTGTGAAAGGAGTCCAGCTGCCCTGTATCACCTGGTGCACTTCTGATACCTGCACGTTAACGTGGCCACAACCTCCTTCCTCCTGCTTTAAAGACAGCTGGAAACAACTGAGCCAATGATGTTTGCCAAAGCCTTTGCCTCCAGCAGCCAGGGCAGCTCTGATGGGCACTGTTGTTATTCCCAGTGTTGTTATTCCCGTGCTGATTTTCTCCAATTTGCACAGAGCTCACCAACATGAAAATGAAACCAGCAATGACTCGCAGGGATTGTGCATCCACCTAATGAGGATCAGATGAGTCGTTCTCCCACCCCCAGAGCTTCTCCCACCTCGGAAGATTTATGTGGCTTAACGTGTTTGTTCTGATCAATGAATGTGCTGCAGACACGAATACAAATGTAAAAGAGAGATTACACTTTTGATCCAAAGCTCACTAAAGGCAGCAGAAAGGCTCCTGATGCTCAAAAAAAAAAAAAAAAAAAAAAAAAAAAAAAGGTTTTGGCCGCAGTGAAAAAGATGAAATTTTTGGTCAGCTTCAGTGAACAAAGCACCTTGTTAGGCAGTGACAGATTTTATACAACCCACAGCTATTTATCAGTGAATGTATCATTGCTTTCACCTCTCCTAATGGGAGGATTAACATGTTTAAGGCAGGAATTCAGCACCAGATCTGATTTGTTGCGCTTGCTTTTCACTCATCTTCGAGATGACAAGAAACATGAAACAGAAGCAAAGCTGCTATTTTTGGATTGGTTTTTCCAATCCAGAAACCTAGCACTTAGAGGGAAAAGCAGGAGCAGGTATCTGGTGTGTGTTGCTGACCAGGAGTGTTTCAGCACCAGGATACAGGAGCCTGAAAAAGCACCATTAATAATTCTCTGAACCTCAGAGTCATTAACCTGAGCGTTCATTAAATTAGCACCACAGAGCCGAGATAATTGTCCCAGCACTCAAAAACTTGCTCCTCCCACACCCTCTCCTACACAAGGATGGAAAACCTTGGGCCGGCGTTCCTGAAGGCTTTAGGTGGATACAGGGATATTTAGAAGTGTCCGAGGACTGAGTTTATTTTCTCCATCTCTAGTCCTATAAAAAACAGGCTCCCGATTCATCCCAGGTTGCTGTTGTAATGACGTGAGATTATCACACGGGGAGGATGGTTTGGCCCATTTTGTGAGGAAATCCTCACGTTAAAAGCTGAAGTGAGGAGGAATGGCATGTGAGAAGTAGCAGAGCAGAGCAACCCATGCGGAAAGAGATCAGGATCTGGGTCTCAGGGCTCGTGGATTAGGGAAATGGATTTGCTTGGCTGCTGCCTGGGCTGTTCAGAGCATTCCTGAACTCCCTCTCTGCCCAAGTTTCAAATCACTGATCCCCCAAACATCCCCATGTCCCCACCAACAGGGCAGGGAACCAAATGGAGGTGGTTAAAGAGGAAAAGAGGGGAAGAACAGATGTGATTTGAGAGGGAAGCTGCGTGAGGCAGAGTTTGAACGGGGATCTCCGGCTCTGCCGCCGCCTGGCTCGAGTCGCATCCCTGCCCTGCCGCGGCTTTCCCAGCTCGGAAACGCGATGCGACAATTTCCCCGGGGACAGTCACAAGGCATCAGGAATCCACCACTCTTCCGACGCCCCGGGAGGGAAGATCCTTTACAAGTGTGAACAGCCTCCAAATTGGAGGCTGAAATCGATCTGCGCAGGGGCTCAAAACAATTTATTTTTTTTTTCTTTTTTTTTTTTCCTGCTGGGAAAAGCTGGAGCGGAGCATCCCGGGTTCCCACTCTCCAGGCTCCGCTCGTTATCCCAGTGTGGGAGGCTCCCAGCGCCTTCCTCTCCTGCCAGGATAACGCGTTCAGGCCGCTCCTGCCCCAGGGCATCCGCGCTGAAATCCCGGGTGATCGAACCGTGCCTGGATGCTCATTCATCCCAACAGGATTCCACCGCCAAGGACGGCCGCAACGCGCGGCTCCAAGGTCACCCCTGTGGTTTTCACGGGAATTCCTGGCTGAAATGGGCTCGGGAAACCTCTTTAGATGCTTTAGAGGCTGAAGAGGGTCCAGCAGCACTGCTGGAGGTGCAAGGACGAGGCTACAATAACAACAAACAGTGCTGATTTTGTGTTTGGACTCAACAGTCTGAAAGGTCTTTTCCAGCCTGAATGAGTTTGTAAATCTCTGGTCTTTGTTGGTCCCTTCCAGCTCAGGATATTCTGTGATTCTACAAACATTTCCTCTGCACTTATCTTAATTTTTATCTCCTGAATGAATACTAAACAGAAGAGAGAAAAGAAAAGAAAAGAAAAGAGAAAAAAAAAAAAGAAAGATAAGAATATTAATGACCAGAACCCTCCAGCTACTGGAGTGGGAATTCAGTCATAAACTTCAGCGAGTGCTGATGAGCTGCACAGGGAACTTCAGCCCCTTCCTTGCTCGTTAATTAATGTGTGTTAGCTCAGGGTAGCTGCTGGCAAAAGGGGTTTCATCCATTAATGACAAAAGATGTTTCCAAAAGTAATGTGCAAACAGGGAAGGACAACATTTCCCAGTAAAGTCTGCTGTCTTGGGAAATGGATTTGTGTTGAGTTTGTTTACCACAAGTGCTGGTTAGAAAAGATGGAAAAAAGATTCAAACCCACTGTGGAAGGAGATTATTTACAGCAGGGTCTGCACAGCACTGGAGATGTCCTGGAATCCCAGACTGGTTTGGCTTGGAAGGATCTTAAAAATCCTCTAGTACCTTCCTCTATCCCAGGTTGCTCCAAACCCATCCAACCTGGCCTTGGACACTTCCAGGGATCCAGGGGCAGCCACAGCTTCTCTGGGAAATCTCTGCCAGGGGCTCATCACCTTCCCAGACAGGAATTCCTTCCCAATATCCCATCCATCCCTGCCCTCTGGCAGTGGGAAGCCATTCCCTGTGTCCTGTCCCTCCATCTCTTGTCCCCTGTTCCTCTCCAGCTCTTCTGGAGCCCTTTTAGGATCTGGAATGGGCTCTGAGCTCTCCCTGGATCCTTTTCCTCTCCAGGTGAGCACCCTCAGCTCTCACACAGCCTTTCCTCAAGAAAGTGCTGCACCTGCCTTGAGTGGATTTTGTGCTGCTTTCTCTTCTGCCTGGGCTGGTGTCCAGAGATTCCGGAGCTGGATGTGCCCTTGGTTTTCCTGCTACAGCAGCCAACAGGAGAGAATATCCCTCTTTCTGAGGAGGCTGCAACCTGCATTTGAAGCCTTGCCCCCTCTGGGTCAGTGGTGGTTGTCCTTGCAGCAGCAGGAAAGTTTTCAGGGAAGTGGCTGTGGCTTCAAGAAGGATTTGTCAGGATTATTGTTCATCTGCTGCCCAGCTTCTGGCTGCCAGCCCCCAAAATTCACAGTGGCAGGTACCCAGCACCTCCACGCAGCAGCTTCGCAGAGGAGACAAGGACTGAGGGAGCAGTCACAGCAAATGTCCCTTTTCTCTCTGCCATGTTGTCTCTTGCTGACAGCTTTCAGGTATCCTCCTGGGGCCACAGGAGCATGTGGGAAAGGCTGGGAATGACAGGGCAGAGCACTGAGCCAGAGCTTGGGACTGATCTCCTCCTCTTGCCTTCTGTATCTATAAATTCTGGAGGATTTCAGAGCTGAGCTGTGAAATTTTGTATCCAAATTCCTTTTTATTTTTTTTTTTCCTTCCCAAATGCTCACAAACCTGAGACAGAGATTGATTTTCCCACTCAGGCTGTGTGAAGCAGCTGCTCTGAGGGAGCTGAGGTTGGATCCAGCTGTAACATTCCCTCTTTTGCCACAGGTAGACAGCGGGGGTCCTCTGGTTTGCAGCTACTGGGACACCATGAAGTGGTTCCAGGTCGGCATCATCAGTGGAGGAAGGCCAAGCCACAGGATTTTAACACCTGTTCACAGCTACCAGGACTGGATTGAGAAGGAAACAGCCATAAGGGGAAAACCTTTCTTCACTGAGGGTGTGGACAGCGGAGCACGTCTCAGGGTTGCTCGTTCCAGGGCAGGAACACAGGTGGTGCTTCTGGAGCACTGTCTCCTTTTATTCATCTTTTTAATAGCAATTAAATGACCCTGAGAGAAGGTTTTTAAAAATAAATGTCAGAACTGCCTCTTTATTATTTTTTCTGAGGCCAACTGCTCCATGTCACTGACATGGACACAGGCACCAACAGGAGATGTCACAATGAGACAGGGAATGAGGCAGAGGGTGGAGAAAAGAAATGAAGGAGGCAGGATTTGGGCAATAAGGGCCACAATCCTCTGGAAAACACAGATTTTCCACACTGCTGGGTCACACTGGGCTCTGTTTGCTAAGCTCAGCAGCCAGGTGAAGGTGTGGCACCTGAAGGTACTGACCCCCTTGGAAAGTTGAAAACCAGAGGAAGAGATTCACTTACCCATTATCATTAGTTCTTGTAGGATATCTCCGGGCTTTTGTATCTTACAGCTAATTATTAGCTGGACTAACTTATTTTAGCCTAATTTTAACTAATTTTATTTTTACTAAGAGCACCTACAGAGAGTTCAGCCTCTGTTCTGGGACAGAATCACTGAGCCACTGGCACAGGGTGCCCAGAGAAGCTGTGGCTGCCTCTTGGATCCCTGGAAGTGTCCAAGGCCAGGCTGGATGGAGCTTGGATCAGCCTGGGATAGTGGGAGGTGTCCCTGCCCATGGCAGTGGCTGGGTTTGGATGAGCTTTAAGGTTCATTCCAACCCAAACAATTTTAGGATTTTGTGATGGGGAAGTGTTTGGGGGCTATTGAGGAAATGCTGCCTACCTGCAAAAACCACTCAGTCCTACAGATAATCAAAATTAATCCCTTGCAAGTCAATGGTAAAGCAAAAGGAAAGAGGGTTTTTTTCTGCTCTGTTAGAGATGTTTTTTCCTGCATTGCTGAGAGCTCCACATCCCAGCCTGAGTTGGGACTGAGCTGGTCCTTCACATCCTTCCATCCTACACATGGTCCTTTATTGATCTCTAGCATTCCAAACATGTTCTGCTGTTTCACAGGGAAGTTTCAGCTTTTCTTGGAAGTGATGGGGAAGGAGAGAGGCAGCAAAGTCCCCTCATGTCCCACCTTTGCATAAAAGCACCTGCAATTTGCAGCAATGATAAAACCCAGTGAATGTGCAATGGGACAGAACCTCACAAATTGGTTTTAATTACCTTGATATTTTCTGGCTAGCTGGCAGAGAAGCCTTGTAAATGAGAATTAATTCATCTACCTTAAGCTAATGCAAACCCATCTTGGCATAAAAGTCAGGCTTTATTTTCTGTGTTATCTGAGCAGAAAATAATGCTTAATTATTATTAGTTCTGAGTAATGCTTATGAAAATTGCTCCACATTAATTTCACATGGCTGACTGGCTAATGGATGCATAAGGGTCTTGTAACCCTTTGCAAAAAGACTAATAAGAGCTAAAAACAAGGGGAATATATTACTTTAACAGCTATTAGTAGCAGACAGTGTCTGCTGGCATTAATACCTATATTTATTTTCCTTTCTATTAATAATATATCAACAGATTCTGGAAGCCGTGGACGTCAGGAAATATTTCCTAATGTTGAAATCTCTTCAGCTGCAGAATTGTTTCCCCCAGAGGAAATGAGAGAAGCCCTCCTGCTTAAATTATTTTAATGTAGGGGTTGTATAAAGCACTTTTGTCTCCAGCACATGGCAGGGAAAAAGCCTGGGCTTGCAGGGGCCTGCAAAATGACCCAGTGGGTCTTTTCCATCAGGAGCATTTGCAAATTGATCATGGGCTGTGCTAAATGAAGGCAGGGCACTGCTGCTCTGGGCTTTGGTTCATCCTGCTCTTTATTTATTCAATGGATTTGGGGATAAGTTTGTGCTCAGTTCCTCAATTTCCCTGCTTGTAAATAGTGAGCATGAAAGAGGCTCACTTTCCTGTGTGGAGCATCGGTTCTGCAAGTTCAGACCAGCAAAGGAATGAACAGGGAAAACCTTTTCCTCCTTGTTTAAAACATGATAAAACCCACTAAAGTGAATCCATCTTTGTTACTACTTCCACTGTTCAATAATTAGGGTGAGAAAGGACCTGTCTGTTTAACATTTCCAGGCTGCAATTAGGTCTGATGAAAACACCTTGAAGCTGTGGGTTTTTTTCTGAGGGTATTTGGGTTTTCAGGGAGCATTCTGATTGTGGATTTGATGGGAATATGTTGGAGTTACTCAAAATCAAAATGCAGCTCTTCAGTGGGACACATTACTTCTTTTAACTTTGCAACATTGGTGTAAATATTCATTATGTTATTGTATTCTGTATTTGTAGAATCCCAAAACGGTTTGGGTGGGAAGGGACATTAAAGATCACCCAGTTCCACTCCCTGCCATGGGCAGGGACACCTTCCACCATCCCAGGCTGCTCCAAGCCCTGTCCAGCCTGGCCTGAGACACTTCCAGGGATCCAAGGGGCAGCCACAGCTTCTCTTTGGGGTTTAGAACATCAAAGTGAAGCATTTCCAGACTGAAGAACCTCAACGTTTATGCTTTGTCTGTAGTTGGTAAAGTTCACTTTTTGTCTTAACTTACAGCTCATCCCTTCTTTTCAGAGACAGATTTATTTTTTATTTTTTTTTTCAGCACTACACCTTTAGCAGCAAATAAACAGGATATGGAAATGCTTAGAGACCTGGGAAAACATCTGTAAGAGGATTCAAGAGGAAAAAAAAAAAATAGGAGGATATGAGTGCTCAAGCAGAGAAAAGAGGTGGTCAGGAGCTGCTTGCACGTTTTGCTGAGGAGATAAGAAGAAAAGCTCCCGTGAGCACTGAAGGCAGCAATTTAAAAGCCAATACATCAAAGTAATTTTGGCTTAGTTCTGCAGAGATTAAGGGCTTTGTGTACCCACATGTTTCCCTGCCTGCCCAATCCCAGCTGGCATTTCCACGCCAGCTGGAGCAGAGAGCTGGAAGAGCTGAAGATGATGATGTTTGTGCAAATTTGGCAGCATGAGCTGGTGGAGGTGAGAGGTGGGGAGAGCTCCAAGCACAGTTGTGTGGCTCCACCTCAGAGAAGGAAGGTGGGAAGAGGAGATAACTGCTCCTGGTCACAGGTAACTGCTGCTGGAGAAATCCAGCCTTTGCTCACCCTCCTGGTGGAAGGTGTCCCTGCCCATGGGATGAGCCTTAAGGTCCCTTCCAACCCCAGATATTCCATGATTCTGTGATTCAAGGGGATGATCCCAGATCTGTCACCCAGCTCCTTCCCAGTACATGTCACCTGGGGGATCTGGAGACAAAGCAGCTGTCCTTGTAGGGGACTGAGATTTCCCATTTTCTCCTTTCCCAGCCTGGATTTCTTTCTTCACGGGGTAAGCCACAATTAAAAGCCCAAGTTTGTCTTCTCCTGCTCTCCTCAGCACCCTGAGCACCTCTTTGTCCCTCTGAGGAGAGGGTCAGAGGGCTCTGACTTTGACCACTGTCATCCATTTGTCACTCCTTATGCACTACATGGACTGAAATGTGAATTTTATTGATAATAATGTAGGATTTGAGGTGGAGACTGGAGGCTACATGGGATCAGAACCTATTCCCACAGTTCCCAGCACTTTCCCATGTGGCTTTCCTGCCGTTTTTCAGAGTGAGGGCTCTGTTTATCCTTCTGTAAACATGGGAATAATTAAAGAGCAGGGATGTCCCTTGAGAGGCGGCAACGGTGAGAGTGATTAATCACTGTTTTTAATTTAAGGTGGCTCTGGGACAGAAAACACCACTGACAGTATTGAACTTGATTTGTTGAAACGAAAACAAACTGGTGGACCCTTCTGGTGTCAGGTTGGAGACACTCAGGGACACCCTCCACCACCCCAGGTGGCTCCAAGCCCTGTCCAAACTGGCCTGGAGCACTTCCAGGGATGGGGCAGCCACAGCTTCTCTGGGCAACAAGAGGAGCAGCTTGGCCACCTCTGGGCAGACTCCTCTCCTTCACTGTTCTGTCACTGGCCACTGCTCCTGGTGGTTAATAGGGTTTGTGAAATGGACAATCTGTCAGCAGCTGAGCTTACAACACCCTGCAGCACCAGGAAACATCCTCTTTTTGGGTTATTTCTATCTATCTGCCTCCCATGTCTTTTTCTGGGGGGTGCCCTGTGCTCTCTAACAATTCTTGTATTCACAACTGTCCCATCATGACTCATTGCTCCAAGGGCTTTTCAATGTGGAATTCCCTTTGTTCCCACAGACCAAGCCACTAAAATGATTCACCAAGTGCATTTGCCTCCTCTGATGCAAAGTTTGGGCTTCAACATAGTGCTGGAAAGTGAAATTTCCCCTTCCTTAAGGCTTTTGAACTCATGTGTCTTAATACCATCTCTGCAGGCATTAACAGCAATGTAAACAACTCCAGAGCTGCCCTTGTGCCTTGGAAAATAAAGTGGGGGAAAGGATGATTTAGGCACTGAGTGCAGAGGCAGGAGTGCAGCTCTGCAGCAACCCTTTGAGATACTAGAAAAAAATCTGGGAGTAGCCTTGGTCTGAGCAGAATCATGGGAAAGGCCAAGGAAAAAATAGGAAGTGATCTGTTAACTGTGAGCACGAGTTTACAAACAAACCCTGAAACCCAGAAGCTCTGGGGCAGTGGTCCACATATTCCTCCATTTCAAGCTACACCAATAATTTGTCCTGTTTTGCAACTTTTGGCCAGAGACTCGAGGTGAAAATGATGCTCTACAGAGCAGAGGGCTTTTCTAGGATGGGAGGGGACCCAGGAATGGGAACAGCTCCCCTGGGAATGGTCACAGACCCAAGGCTGCCAGAGGTGGAGGAGTGTTTGGACAATGCTGTCAGGCACAGGGTGGGATTCTGGGGATTGTCTTCTGCAGGGTCAGGATTTGGACTTGATGGTCCTTGTGGGTCCCTTCCAATTTAGGATATTCTGATTCTAGGAGTGGTGCAGGAGCTTAAGGGACATTTTGGGAAACTCCAGTTGTCTGAGCACCACGGCCCCTGCTCAGCTCTGCCCACAGAGGAGGAGCAGGAGTGGGAAGCTGGAGCTGGATGTGTAGAGGAGCCCGAAGATTCCCAAAGTGTTTCTTGAGGGTGGGTCACAAGCTGATGGTGCCTTGTGACAAGAGAGTTGTTTTGTGGATGGCTGAGCTGCTGTGGCTGCATTTGCACTGCTGGGAATATCTAATGCAGAAGGAGCCTCCTGGCATTTTCCAGTTATCACATCCAAGGGGCCCAGGCTCTGGGCTCAGGGTGTGCTGCCACTCACAGATCTCCCCAGTGCCCCACATTTGAAGCTGTTTCCCAGAGGATCCTGGCACTCCCCATCCCTTAGGGGAATTTCATTTTCTCCAAAACGCTTTGTGCACTGAGAGATCTCTGGGTGGAACCTTGTCCTGCTCATTTTTGGCCTCTTCCTCCTCTGTCAGCAGGAGTCAGATCATGGCCAGGACCTTCCTGCCCCATGCACTGGATCTGCTGGGATGGAGTTCACGTTCTTTATACCAGCACACGTGGTGCTCTGTCTTAGACTTGTCCCCAGATCTGTGTCAGTGATTTTGCTGTTGCTGGGCAGGGCTTGCACAGCACCAAAATTTTCCCTGCTCCCCACCCCACCAGTGAGGAGGCTGAGAGGGCAAAAGGAACTGGGAGGGGACACAAGTGACCCCAATTGACCATGGGGGTATCCCATACCACATAATGCTCAGCAGTAAAATCTTGGAGAAGAAGAAGGAGAAAGGGGATGTGTTTCAGCCTTTCCATAAGGTTTTAAAATAAGAGAGGAGATATTTAGATGGGATATTGGGAAGGAATTCTTGGTTGTGAGGGTGGTGAGGCCCTGGCACAGGGTGCCCAGAGAAGCTGTGGCTGCCCCTGGATCCCTGGAAGTGTCCACAGCCAGGTTGGACAGGGCTTGGAGCAACCTGGGACAGTGGAAGGTGTCTCTGCCCATGGCAGTGGTTGAGATGGGTAAATTTTAAGGTCTCTTTCAACCCAATCCATTCTATAATTCCATGATTCTCGTGCCTCTTTGCTTGCACACAGCTTTGCTTTAGTTATTAATCTGCCTTTAGCTTGCCCTGTAGGATTTTTGCCTTTACACTGGACCCTGCACTTCCATTTTCCTGGTATTTTATATCCCAAACTCACTCACCTCCAAGGACTCATTTATAAACCACCACTGCAGGTTGGTCCTTACATAACCTTGAGGTGACTCTATTTTATTCTCCTTGCTACCAGCACAAAGATGTTGCTATTTCGTGTTTCCCATAACCTAAATGGTACCAAAACCTCTTTTCCACCCCAAGAATCAACTGGCCTGTGTTTGGGTTGGTGTTTGGGCTGGTTTCAGCCATTTCTGCTCCGTGTTGGTGGAAAAATCCTGTACCCACTCATCCCTGTTTAATATCCCAGCACAGAGCTCCCTCCTCCAAACCCCATTTCTTTCCCAGCTCCTCTGCCAATGATTCCTGCTCTGCAGCCATCCCAAACATCCTCCTACAGCCTGGCAGGCTCGCTGGAGTCATGAAGGCACTACTGAAATCCTCCAATGGCTTTAAAAGATGCATTTTTGGTGTTCTCTTTCCCCCACCGTGTTTCAGGGCACCCTGAGTCACTGCTGAAAAGGGTTTGGGCCAACCTGCTGCCAGCTGATTGGGGAAGGGGCTGCATCCCAAACTTCTCAATGCCACCCACGCCCCTGCTTGGCTGCCAGGGTTTCAAAGCAACCCACTGCACAATTACAGGCTAACAATACAAGAAAGAGGAGGGAATGGTGCCATCCCACTGTGATCTCGTGGAGAAACACAGAACTGTTCTGTAATAAAGGTAAATCGGTTTCTGCTTTGCTGCATAATGAGCCTCTGATGATTTCAGCAGGAGAAACCCAATTAGAGAGGTGGAAAAGGGGCATCCCATCTTGGGAGCACGTTGGAGAGGCTGAGGATTTTTCCTGTTGCGCTTTGTGGTTAAACTGAAGCTTTTGCATTTTGAGAAAAGCATCCTGAAATATCCAGGCACGATGCTGTGAAGCAGAATCCCAACCTTCTTGCCCCTTCTTTTCACCTGCTGCAGTCTGGTGAGAGGAATGTCCCCTTCCATCCCAGGTATGATCCAGGGCACAGCTCCATGGGCTGTTGGTGGGAGTCACTGTGGGAGCTGCTCTGCATCTTATAAATGAGTGTTTGCAAGGATAGAAGGGTGAGAGACAAAGAATCGCAGAATAATTAAGGTTGGAAAAGACCTCCAAGACCATCGAGTCCATCCTGTGACCAATCCCCACGTTGCCACCAGTGCAGAGCACTGAATGCCACATCCAGTCATTCCTTGGACACCTCCAGGGATGGGGACTCCAAACCTCCCTGGGCAGCCCCTTCCAGTGCCTGATCATCCTTTCCATGAAGAAATTCCTCCTGGTGTCCAACCTGACCCTCCCCTGGCACAGCTTGAGGCCCTTTCCTCTCTTCCTGTCCTTGTTCTGTGGAAGCAGAGCCCGACCCCCCTGGCTGTCCCCTCCTGTCAGGGAGTTGTGCAGAGGCAGAAGGTCCCCCTGAGCCTCCTTTTCTCCAGGCTGAGCCCCTTTCCCAGCTCCCTCAGCTACTCGTGGTGCTCCAGCCCCTTTCCCCGCCCTATTCCCTTCCCTGGACACACTCCAGCCCCTCAATGTCCCTCTGGCAGTGAGGGGGTGTAGATATTTGTAATACAATTTTTGAAGAACTCTGAAAAATCCCAAAGTAAATGCAGGAGTGAAGGGGAATCAAAGGCACCTCCTGGTCCAGACAGGGTTGTAGGAATCCCAGATGTGCCACTTGCAGGTGCATTATGTCAATAAACAATGGTGCCAATAACGGTGGCAACCTCACAAAGCCAGGTGACCCAGTTTGGCCATCTCCAGGTTTTAAAAGCTCTCCCTTCCCCATATGGGTGCCCTCAATCCAACTGCCTCTTGGAAAACCCTGGATTGGTGGATAGGGTGGTGCCCTATGCTGCTGAATCCAAGGATTTCATCACCTGAGTCTGACTCCTGGTTAGGGATGCTCCTATGGCAGGATGCTCCCAGGAAAAGAGTATTTAATCCTTATCATCTCTTAAAATTTTTCTCTGGAGAGAGGGGGGGATGTTTGGTGACATAAAACTGGGACAAACAGTCCCAGTTTGGATCTGACTCAGGGCACTCCTTCTTTCAGTTGCCACTTTGGTGGAGAGATGAAATGTTACGAAAATAAGACAAATTCCTTCGTGCGCTTTCTAAATTTTGGATCTTTGTCAGCCAGGTAAGATGGCAAAGTTTGGGCAACATGAGATGGAAATGGGGACACTGTGACCAGTCATAAACTGAGCATGTTGGATTTTCATGGACTCATGGAATACCAGAATGGCTCAGGTTGGAAGGGACATTAAAGCCCATCCCATTCCATACCCCCTGCCATGGGCAGGGACAGCTCCCACTATCCCAGGTTGCTCCAAGACCCATCCAGCCTGGCCTTGGACACTTCCAGGGATCCAGGGGCAGTCACAGCTTCTCTGGGAAACCTCTGCCAGGGCCTCACCACCCTCACAGCCAACAATTCCTTTCCAATATCCCATCTATCCTTGCCCTCTGGCAGTGGGAAGCCATTCCGCCTTGTCCTGGCACTCCAGGCCACCGTCAAAAAAAGAAACTCACCACATAATTTTGCCATCTGTGTAGCACAGAAATGAAATATTAAATATTAAAACATTCTTCTGTTATTAGCTTATTAAGATTTAAAATCCTTAAGCAAAATGCACAAGCAGTGAAGAGTGGGGCACACTTTAAATATAAATCACTTCTTTGCTTTTTAAAGCACAAGTTAAATTCTTTTATAGGCTGAGCTTAGCTATGGGTGTTAAGCATAAAAATATGTGATGCTAATGATGCTACTGGAATTACAAAAATTGAGGTTTTAAAGCAGAAAAAAATTCTCTTGCTTTTCTCCCTCCTTTTTTTGTGGATTTTTCTAAAAGCTTTTGTCCCAATTGGGAAATGGAAAACAAACCGTGTTTTCTCATGTGCTTTATCCAGCACATTTCTAGCACAACAATGCTGAGATGTTGCAGTAAAACAGAAATTAAATGGGGTTTCTTCCTGCAAATTCACAGAAAAAAGGGAGTTTCTCGACTTCTTGCCTTTTAAAACTTATTTTTGGAAAGAAGGCATATTCACGTTTATATACTGACATATTTACACACGTAGATCCAAGGGAGGTGGAATTACAGTTTTCCTTTTTCAGTCCTGATTGTAATTGAAAAACACAACCCCTAGATGGCAGAAAGTCCCTCTTTTGAGGTGTTTTGATTTGTTTTAATCCCTACATAGGATCCCACGATCTCAAATTTCAGTATTTATGATACTCAGCCTTATCCAAGATCTCATACTATGATGTGACCTCAGTGAGTTTTAAACCTCACCAAAATTGCTTTGTGCTGATCAAACGGCAAATTTTATGCCAAAATGCATCTCCTTGTCCCTTGATCAGACAGATCCCAGGGCTTTTTGGTGTCCAGTCCTTCAGTGTAAATCTGAATGAGCTCAGGGCCTAAATATTGGATTATTTGGAGGCATTGGTGCAGAGATGGAGAGGATATGGGGGCATTACAGAATTGTTTGCACAGTCCAGTTGATACAATTATCAGGTTGGGGGATAAAAATTGGTTCCTAAAAGTTCAGGATCCAGGCTGAGGAGGTCTCATGGTTGTTTTTTGTCATCCATGGAGTGAGACAAGTGGTTGATTCCTCCTACTTGGGACATTAACTTTGTTCACAGGCTGCTGCTGCTGCACTCTTGCAGCCTCATGCCTTCCTTTGCTGAAATTTATGGACTCTCATCCCCACCTGGGGCTGCACAGGCTGGGAAGTTATGGCATGGATGGAAAACAAGGTGTTCACACATTACTGAAAAAAAGGGTTGGGCCACTGGGAGGGAAACAAGGCTTTTATTTATCCATATTATTATTTATTGATCACAACCAAAATACACCTTGTCCATCCTCTCTTCTGGCTCTGGGTAACAGACATGGCTTTTCTTTGCTCATTTCTACCTCTTTGTGTTTTTAATTCTCTTTTCCCACCTCTGTTCTCAGCCAAGAGTTTCTTGACCTTGGCCCAAAGTGTGCTCTTCTAATACTGATGTATTTTTTCAAGATTTATGGCCGTCCTATACCCTCTGCCAGCATGTGCATTAAATCCACCTGCATCCAGCCATGGGGAAATTTGAAGGATATGAGGCAAAAAAAAGGAGTCTGCCAGTAAAATGTAGCACATGAATGCAGGAAGCCAAGGACCAAAACCTTGATTATAGCTCAGCACTCACCAAAGAACCTCAGATATTCCTTGATATTAATTAGCAAGAAGTCTGTGATCAAGCAAGGATTGGAGAGGTGAACAAATTATGGGAAAAGCTCATAAGGCAGAATATAAAGCAAGAACATCATAATTTAATTACTTCAGTGATGAGTGCATCCTGTCTCCACCAGTGGTGAGTGTGGTCAGGGTGCATTTGTAAAGGCTGGATTATTTGTTATTCCTTGAAATAAAATTAACCCATAGCTTTAATGGCCAGAAAGGACCCAAAATGGTGTATCTGTACAGAGTTCCTCTGTAGGTCCAGATCTGGGGTTTCTTGCTCATCTCCCTCCATCTCCATAAGCCAGCTGGGAAAACAGGATCAGGCTCACCTCAGCACAACCCCAGCTGCAGCACAGGGCCAGGAATTCCCTGGGATCTGTCCTAGAAAGGTGCATTTCCCAAGGTGGATGCCCTGGGTGCCACAACTCATCTCACCTGCCTTTATGTGCTTGTGGCTTTTTTATCAGCTCAAGTCTTTAGCCACTTACATTGCCTATGGATCTCTGGCAGATATTCCCAGCCAGTGATTCACCTCCCCATAAATCAGAGACCTCCCTGTGGTCTGATGAGTCACTCCATTGACTGTCTGGTTGGGTTTCTGTGGGATAAACTCCCACCTGGGATGTGGATGTGTGATTCAGCTGCCCACACAGGATGTGGGCACTCGGTGACATTTGAGGTGCCCTGAAGTACCTGAGACACCTGTATCCTCTGAAAAATCAGGTTGCCAGTGCTGAATTCCCAGGAGATTGGTTGTGCAAACTACTTAGGATGCTTTCCTTGTTGCACTGATGTCTCTCAGCCAGGAAAGCTCCATCACCATCTGCAAGTTGCTGGGAGAGAGGGGAAGAAGCTGGGATGAGGTTGCTGGGATGAGTTTTCAACTTGTCCCCTGTGAGAATCTCTGACATTGTGCTAATAAAATCCAGAAGTCATTAAGAAATTAAAATATGATCTTGAAGGAATTGAAGTGCCTTAAGCTGAAGGGAAAGAGGAGTGAGGTGAAGGGATAGAGGGAATCACCCATGAATATGGCAAATCCCAGAGGAGGAGCTGACTTCCATGTGGAGCCAAGGGTACCCTGAGGTACAGAGAGGGATGGCCCTGGAAGGGCCAGAATTTGGGAAGCATTTCACTCTTTCTCTTCATCCTAGAGATGTAAAAATCTTTATAAATTGTGACAAGGAGGGAAAACTCTCATTTCAAACCCAGCATAATCCTCTGCCCTTCTCTCTGAGAGTTTTTGTGATGTTCAAACCAAAAGCACCCTTTCATGCCCTCAGCAATCCTCAAACCTGGATCTTCATAGCTCTGCAAAGTCAAATACCCCCAAAACTGCTGAGTTTTTGGCTGGGGAGTTATCAAGCAGCAGTGGGGATCACCAGGGGCCAAGTAAAAGATAAAATAAACCATAATCGGGACTTGCACCAAAATATCTCTGTGCAGCTGGAACCTAGAGCAGGTGGTTTGCTGCAAAGTTGGGTCCTTCAAAGAGGACTTCAGTTCAGCTCCCAGAAACTGCAGGGATGTAAGCAACCATTCCTGGATGTTGTTATTTCCTGGGAATAGTGTCCCTGTATGTGAGAGCAGTGGCCACACTGCTGCATCTATCCAGGGGCTAAATGGGATCCATCCAATGGGGGTGGCAAAAGTTTTGCTGTCCTGTTGTTCCCCTCTGGGAAGGGACGTTCTGAGCCCTGTGGGGAGAGGTCTTACCCCCAAGGGAAAGGATTTTGGGAAGGAATGAGGTCAGGAACAGCAGGATCAGGCCCTGCATCTCATCCATAGCTCCTTGGTTTGGCACTTTCATCCCAACAGGCTCCTGCCTGGGGATTTGGAGAATACAGCGGAGATGGGGAAAGGAAGGAATAGAGTTTCACCTTTTATTCTTTTATCACGGAAACAATGAGTGGTGGGGAAAAAAAAAAAAATTAAAAAAAAAAAAAGAGAAGAAGAAGAAGTTGTAAATGGCAGAATTAACAATAATACAACCCCCCCATCCCCATCCCTCCCCCTCTCCCTGTGCCGTCCATTCAGGAGACCGACAATAAACAAGGTCATTTGATTCATTCAGCTCGAGGTGTAAACAAAGCCTTACAATAAACCCCCCCCAAGCAGGGCCCCCCTTTTTCTCCAAGAATAGATGTCCCCCCCTCCACGCCGGGGCCCCCCCGCTTGGCTTCTCCTCTCCCATCATCCCTGGACCAGCCCTGCTGCCACTTCCGCAGTCCCCATCCCGGCTCCGTGAGGCCCCGCTTCCTACTCGGTGTGGGAACCTTGGCTTCCCCAGGCAACATCTGCATGGACGGCCCCACTTTCTCATGCTGGCCTCATCCCGGGATCCTGATCCAGGGAGAGAGAGAGAGAGAGAGAAAAGAGGTCGGGAAAAAAAATTCATGACTAACCAAACCCGACCCCAGCACTAAAGGGATTTGCATCCCCTTCCCAGGCCTGTAAGGAGAAGATCCCAAAAGTTGATGGTCAGATTCCTTTTCCCACAGGCTTTGCTGGGATCCCTGTGGCCGATGGAAAAATAGGTCCCTGTGTGTGCACAAGCAATGGGAAGAGGATGGGTTGTGCAAGATGTCCTGGGATGGGGTCCAGGGGGGTGACATGAGGCTCTACTGGCAGCAGAGAAGGTGATTGGACAATCATGGAATGGTTTGGGTGGGAAGGGACATTTAAAGGTCATCCAGTCCAACCCCCTGCCACGGGCAAGGATGTCACCCACCAGATCTGGTTGCTCAAAGCCCTGTCCAAGCTGGCCTTGAATGCTTCCAGGGATGGAACAGTCACCACCACTCCAGGCTTGGGAAGTTCTGAGACTTTCTCCACCTCATACCTTGCTTAAAGGAATTCCTATGGAGCATTCTGTGGGTGCCAATGACCCACACACTTGGGGATTTATTTCCCACCTGGAATGTCCACTCTCCCACCAGCACAGGCAGGATGACACTTGTGGGTCCTGCCTGAGGGTTGTGGCCCAAATAATGGGATATTTTGTGTCACAGTGCTCACCAGAACCTTCCCTAACCTTTGGGATTCCCTCCAGGCCCTTGCAATGGCTCTGGGGTCTGGTGGGATGCAGGAAGGAAGATCTTGGCATGCCCACATCACACAGGGGACCCTATCCAGGCTGGATGGGGATTGGAGCAACCTGGGATACTGCAAGGTGTCCCTGCCTATGGCAGGGGTTGGGATGAGCTTTAAGGTCCCTTACAACCCAAACCATTCCCTGATTCCATATTTTCATGCTTTGGTCAAGACAGATGGACACGAGCAATAACTCTCCCAACAGTTTTGCTCCCTGTGTTACAGCAAATGTGGACTCACTGCTGGATTTAAGCACTGGGAAATTTGGCTCAGCGTTTGCATCTTGAGTCCACCATAAACTTTCTCTGTGTGACCTCAAACAGCCAAAATCCTCGGGATTGCTTCTGTTGCCTGCTCAAAAGTGCTGAAATAACATGGGGGCAAAGCACCTTCCTGTGCCTCAGTTTCCTCCTTGTTTTTCCTCAATGTTCGGTTATTTAAATTGCAAATTTTCAGCAACAGGGGTTGTCTCACGATGTTTCCACATCACTTAATACAAGAGAAGACTGCTCATCTTTGATAACTGATCTGATACCACGGCGCTTCCACAACGGTGCCTTGAGCACAGCAATAATAATAAAAATAATAAAAAGGGATGAGCTATTCCTTCTCAGGGGAGAAGGTTTGTTTTCAGAGATGCTCAAGAGATGAGTAATAACAAATAATTCTAATACAAAGCCTATTTCTTTGCAATTTAATATTTGCAACACCACAAATCTGGCTGTATCTGTACTTTTTGCTTTGTCTACTGGATGCCTTCCACAATTACTTGCCGGGATAAGAAGTTTGTTTTCCTGTATTTCTGGGGAGAGAATTCTTAAAAAACAAAACAAAACAAAACAAAACAAAACAAAACAAAAAACTGTGAGAGACTGAGCTGCAAGAGGGAGGAAAATCATGGCCAAACCATCATTTGGTACAGCAAGAAAACCCAACCAATGGTAACGAACATTTCTACTTCAATTTTCACCTGCAGAGCTTAAATGTGTCTTCCAGGCAAGGAAAATGCCTCATTCCCTCCCTTGTCCACACCCCTTCTCAAAGACACTGTAAAAGTTTCTTGTTTCATCAGCTAAAATGTTGGCAAATGTTCCCTGCAGGTGCCATCCAGAGGAACATCCAGCTGGGATCACCAGGCATCCTGCATTGCTCTGTCCCCTCTTTCCAGGGGCAGATCCATTACTGGGTGTTCATTTCTGGTAAAATGGGCATGGTTTGTCTGGCAGGGAAAAGATGGATCCCCATCCCTGGAGATATTAAATAAACTTATGGAAGTGGCACTTGGGGACGTGGGTCAGTGGTGGCCTTGGCACTGCTGAAGGAATGGTTAGACTCCATGATCTTGGAGGGATTTTCCAACCTTAATTGTTCCAGGATTCTGAGTTTGTTCTCCAGGACATTCAAGCATATTTAAGCTTCAGAAATCACCAATTTTTGAAGCTCAGCATGGAAAAGTTTCATCCTGTCAGACATCAGGACGCTCATGGATTAGCAGACCCTTGGATTAGTATCCCTGTACAGACACCTGGGGTGCACCTGCAGAAATGCCATGGGATAGACCTGGGGCGTGTCACCAGGATTTTCCTGGTAAAAAAACCACAAAACCCTCTGTGCTGGGAAATGATGAAAAGGACAAAAAATGGAATCCTCTAGGTTGGAAAAGTCCTTTAAGTGCATTGAGCCCAACCATTCCCTAGCAGAGCCAAGGGCATGTCCCCATATCCCCTAACCCATGTCCTCAAGTGCCACATCCACATGATTTAAATCCCTCCACGTATGGTGATTCCAACACTTCCCTGGATTATTCCTAATAACCAGTTTAAACCTCCCCTGGTGCAACTCAAGGCTTTTTTCTCTTGTCCTTTCACTTGTTCCTTGAGACAAGGCACTGACACCCACCTGGCTCCACCCTCCTGTCAGGTGTTGTGGAGAACCTGCCATATTTTTTCTCCAGTGGGTTTTCCTGAACTGGATTAGGATCACTGTAAATCTGATTTTTGGATTTTTTGAGCCCAGTTTTTCCCTGGGCTTGGCATCAGCCCTTAGGGAATGGTGTGCCTCCTCAGCAGGGCAAAGGAAAGGGAGGGAAATTCTCATTTTGAAGCTGTTCAAGAGGATGCATTGCAAGGGTGAAGGAAAACTTCAGCTCAGTCCCTGGGAATTCTTCTCCTGCCAAGAAATCTGCATTGTTGGAAAGAGCCTCCCAGAGGAAGTGATTGAAATATCATTGTGCGAATCATATCTGTAACAAGGCTGGGTTGCAAGGAGCTTTGCTGAACCCTGGGAATAGGTTAAATGACCTAAAAAGACTTTGTTTTCCGTGCAGGAACAGCCTCTAGCAGCCCATGTTAAGGGAAGGCTGCTGGATTTGGAGGCCCACCAAGGCTGGGATGTCCCCCAGCATCACCTGTCCCCAGCTGTGCTGCACAAGGTGCTCTGGGATGGATGTTCTGCTGTTTAAGGAGGGCTGAGATACCTCAGATGGCAACTCCTGTGTGATAAGTTCTGCCTGGGGTGTCTTCTGGTGGTGCCAGACTGGCACCATTGGGGCAATGACGGGGACGTGGGGACAGGGGGAAAAGGGGACAGGGGAGGGTGAGGTTGGCTGGTGAGTTTGGGGTCCTGCTCTGGGGACAGTGGCTGGTGCAGGGATGGGAAATGATGTTTGGAAGGAAAGATAAGATCTGAGGAGGTGAATTTTGTGCTGGGATGAAGAGGTTGGATTGAGGCAAAAAAAGATGGAATCATCATCCAGTTCCACATCCTGCCATAGGTAGGGACGCCTCTCACTATTCCAGGTTGCTCCAAACCCCATCCAACCTGGCCTTGCACACTTCCAGGGATCCAAGGGCAGCCACAGCTTCTCTGGGAAACCTGTGCCAGGGCCTCACCACTCTCACAGCCAAGAATTTCTTCCCGGTATCCCATCCATCCCTGCCCTCTGGCAGTGGGAAGCCATTCCCTGTGCCCTGTCCCTCCATCCCTTGTCCCCCGTCCCTCTTCAGCTCTCTTGGAGCCCCTTTAGGTCCTGGAAGGGGGTCTGAGGTCTCCCTGGATCCTTCTGTTCTCCAGGTGAACACTCCCAGCTCTCCCAGCCTGGCTCCATAGCAGAGGGGCTCCAGCCCTTGGTGCATCTCCATGGCCTCCTCTGGACTCTTCCCACCAGCTTCCCATCCCCATCCCATCCCATCCCATCCCATCCCCATCCCATCCCCATCCCATCCCCATCCCATCCCCATCCCATCCCATCCCCATCCCATCCCCATCCCCATCCCCATCCCATCCCATCCCCATCCCCATCCCCATCCCCATCCCCATCCCCATCCCCATCCCATCCCCATCCAATCCCCACACTGTTCCAGGACAGAGCTGCAGAGTGTTGCACCCCCTCTGGTCAGCAGCTCCCGCCTCACTATCTCCTGTAATCCCTTGTTGTTCCAACCTTCGCAGTGTGCTCCACACATCCCTCATCCTTTTGCTCAGGTCTTTCTCAGAAGATCTGTCTGTCATCCCCTGCCTGAAGTTCAAACTCATCATCCTTTGCCTTCAGAGCCCTGCACGACGCTGCCCCTTTCCTGCTCATTCTTCCTCTTCCTTCCTTCCATACAAGTGGAAAATGCCCTCCCTCAGCTCAGAGCTGCTGACAACATCTTTTTTGAGGGAAAGAGGCCTCAAGTCTAGGAAACAACCACCAGCCTCTGCAGGCCCCTCATGTACAATTTGGACAGTGGTGTTGGCTTGAGTGAGAGCTGAGTAGAAAAAAAAACCAAACAAAACAAAGTTTATTTGTCCCATTGTTCACAGGAATCGTTAAACACACACAGCATGGAACAGAGTGAATCCCTGGGCAAATGCAGTCACTGACAGGTGTTGAATGCCATTGTTACCAGGGCTGGTACAAATCTGTGCCAGGTTTGGAATGTTAAATATAGGGAATGGGATGAGCTGTTCGTGTTTTCCTCGGTAGGAGTGAGTTGGAGCAGGCAGTGAGGATGTTTGGCAAGACAAAGCAAATACAGAAAATAATAGTTATTCATTAAAGACACCTAAAAAACAGCAGTTCTGACAGTTTGTGCACAATGGTTTGGGTTGGAAGGGACCCAAAGGATCCCCTTGTTCCAACCCCTCCTTCCTTTAGGCAGACAAGAAGATTTGCAATGTATTGTGATATATTGTAATATATTCAGTATTTTCCTCATGTAAGTGTCAGCTGTTTCAGCAGTTTCAGGAAAGGTGAATTCAGATTTTCTGCTCCTTGGAGCAAACTGCCTTTTTCTGTCTGTGTATATAACAAGATGAGCTTCAAGGTCCCTTTCCAACCCAAACCACTCCAGCATTCCATGAATGGAGGAGTTTGTGGTGCTGTCTCTAGCTGGGAAAAGGGTTTGGAAGGGAAGCCAGGCTGTGTTTGATGGGGAGAAGTTGGGTTTTTCTGGTGTTGTCCAGGGAGATGTTGAAAGCTAAAGGGTCTGGACAAGGTAGGCCTTCACATGCTGTGCAATTTAATCCTCTGGTTAAAGGTTTTATAGACATCAAACAGTGCTCAATACCTCTGTTTCCTCCCAAAAAATGAGCCTTGGGAGGCTGAGGAGCTGAATTCCCCTGCTGATGTCTTGATGTGGATGGGAAAGCATGGATGTCTCACCAGGAATGATGGGATGGTCTATTTAAAATGGAATTTGGGGCCTTCCAGCCTTGCATTCTTGAGGAAACCTTCTGACCTGAGGTATCATCCTTCTACCTGTCAGGTCTGGAAGGGGACCCACCCCAAAAGCTTGGAGAAGCTTTGCCACTGACCTTGTGGGCCCATGAGCTTGACAGTGGCCAAGAAGACAAATTCACCTTAATTCGGATCAACGGAGTGCTGTGTTTACAAAAAGTTAAAAAAAAAAAATAAAAAAAATTGGCAGGCTGGCTCTGCCCAAAGCCTGAATGAATAGAAACTCCAAAGGAAGCACCTGCTGCTAAAGGAAATCCAGGACAAGTTTTATTATCCTTTTTCACAGGTCTATTCAGGACTACATTAGGGGTTTCCTCTTTCCTTTTCTGGTACTTCACACTCATTCACAACAAAAAAACATATTGTGCTTATGAATTATATTCCAGAGAATATGGCTGGAGCTTATAAAGGCTCTGGCCAAAGAACTTTATTTTTAACCTTGCTCCCTTGTGGATTAATTTCTCAAATGAAAACTTTGCAATTGTTTGGGGTTATTTTTCTCTCTTTTTCTTGGACGAGGCACAAGAGCAAATCCTGCCTGCTCTGTGTTAACAAAAAATGCCTCTCAAGGAACAAGGAGCAAAGGAGGTGAGTGAGGCTCTCCATGGAGTTCAGCTATGAAGAAAAAAAATTTTAAAAATTACTGTAATCCCACCTAAACCTGTGTTACCCACCTATAAAAGATGCAGTGGCCACTGTGGTGCATACAGAAGCTGGGGGAAGTTTTTCCATTTCTAAAGGAAAGGAAGAGGGAAAGTCCCTTTGGTTGCTGGAAGAGCAACTTTTGGGGTTGATCCTGAGACCATTTGAGGCAGTGATGAGGGACCAGGAGGCACTGGGCAGTTTGCTGGTCAAACACAGCTGCTCAGCTCAACATCTCCCAGGAGCACAGCACATAAAAGATGGAGGGTTTGCAAACAACCCAAGTGCAACACATGAGCCACTCGTGCACCAGAATGTTTGCTTTAGGGTCATTTTGCACCTGTGAAATAAGGATATGACCCAATCCTGAGTGGCCTGGGAAGGTTTTGCACCCTCCTGCTCCAGGGTGGGTGCCTGGGAGGTAGCACTGGGTGCTCTCTAACAAATACACTGTGCCCTGTGAGGGCAAGGACCTTCCTGTGCATGCACACAGGATTCTCCTTCTCATCTGTTCTTAGAAATCTCATTTTTGGCTTTAAAAGCTCTTTCCCACCCCCTCAGGAGGTCACAGGAGTGGGAGTTGTCACTGCAGCCACCTCCTCCTGCCCCTGTGGGTGCTGGTTCTCCTTCTCACAGGTTGTATTTTGGTTTGCAGACCCTTTTAAGAGCAGGAATGGCCTGCTCTGCTTTTGAGCAGCACCCAGCACAAGCATTTCTTCTCCAGCCTGAGGCTCCTCGCTGTTGCTGCAGCGGAAACAGCGAATTATGGCAATTAACAGTGGCATAAATCAGAGACTGTGACCAAACGAGGTCACAGATTGCTGGAGGGTTGCAACACACCAGTAAATTACCCAGACAGGAATTCCTTCATCTGCACCACTGGATTGTTTGAGCTTTCCTTGACATGGGTTTGGCCCAGCCCAGCGACAGCAAGCCCAGGAAGGGCTCTGGCATCAGACGGACCAGTGGCCAGCTGGGAATCTTGTGTGGGACCTCTATCCCATGGGTTAGAAGACAACATCCACAGGGACACAGCTTGGAGCAAGTCCTGGCACTGGTTGGTAGAGATACAACCTGTTCTTAATGAGCATGAGCCCATTTTAATGAGTGTGTTTGCATGGCAGTGACATTTCCCCAGGAGGAAAACGTGCTCTGGTTCCCAGATCTCCAGTGCAGCTCTCACTGCCCTCGATGCTCTTCACATTTCTTCCCCTGCAAGGTTTTAGCTAAGGGTACTTTTGAGTGCTGCCCCAGGGTCAAGCTGTTGGGCCTTGTGATTTCCAGGTGGTGCCAGATGCGGTGTCACCGTGACCTGAGGTAGCACAGCTCCTTCCCTCGCAGTCTGGGCCACACACAAAGACTTTGCTGCACAGCAGGGGCTTCCCTGACAAGATGAGATTGATTTTTCTTTCTCTCTTTGGCTTTTAGGATCGTTTTTCTAAGTGTTCTTGACTGATCTTAGTAGGTGACACAATTACTTCTGGATGTCACCTAATGCTTTGTAATATGGGTTGAATACAAGGCTATTTTCTAGACTGGACTAGACTACAGTATCCTGAGTTGCAAGAGACCCACCAGGATCATCAAATCCTGCTGCTGGCCCTGAACAGGACACCCCCAACAATCCCTCCCTGTCCCTGAGAGCATTGCCCAAACACTCCTGGAGCTCTATCAGCCTTGGGAATGTGACCATTCCCTTGGGAGCCTGTCCAGTGCCTGACCACCCTCTGGGGGAAGAATCTTTTCCTAATATCCATCATAAACCTTCCCAGGATTGATGGTTTGACCACCACCTGTCCCTTTTTCATGGATGGGGCCGTGCAGAAAGGAATTAGGGCCATGTGATCAAGGGAAAAACTGGTGCCTGTTCACTGAGTGAGAACTGAGCCAGCAGTCAGACAGGTGAGAGTGGCAGAACGATAACCCAGCAGACTCCTGGCTATGAAGAATGATGCCCTGACATCAGAACCCAGCTCCCCAGGCTCTGACCTCATGGTGAAGTGACAGAGGTGCTTCAGCATCCTCATGGAAAACAACAACCTGCTGAACAAGTGCTGTGCTGGTTCCCAAAGGGAACCACGGTCCTTGCTGCCCTTGGGAGGCAGGCAGAGGCACCAGGGCTCAAGGGAGGTGAAAGTTGTGCACCCCCATCTCAGAGGAGTTCCTCAGATATCCGGGAGCACCAGGACAAGCTCTTGGCTCTTGTCCCAAAGCCACCAGCAAGACCAGCCTGAGAGAGGTTGTTGTAACTAAGCAAGGCAGAAAGAACTCACCTTTAAAAGTAATAAATTCAGTACTAAACCATAAATGCTACCTCTGGCCAGGTCCCGCATGTGGGACACAATCTTCCCGTGCCCAGTTTGCATGGAATGATGCCTGCCCTCCTTCCCATCTCCTGCTGGAGCCGTGCTGCCTGGATGGGAATGCTGGCTTCAAAGGGAGCTTCAAAGGAAGAGTCTTTGTGAGAGAGCAGCAGAATCAAGGGCCAATGGGACTGATTCGTGCCTCCAAGGAGTGCTTCAAAATTTTCCATGTTACAGATCATATCCTCCCCTCCACAAAGACTCCTGCCAGCCAGGGAGAGATTGTCCTTTCTTTGAGAGCAAAAGATGAGGATTAGGCTGTGTCCCTCCTGTTTCTGCTGCCTGGGAGTTACCCAAAGGCTCTTAGGATGCAGCAGCTGAGTATTATTTTCTATAGGATGTAGAAAAGGAATTGCAGTCTGTGAGGGAGAGTGGGAGATGCTCCACTAAACCACACTGGAGTTTGTGGAGAGACTGGAAAATGGCCAAAGCCCTTTAAAAATAAATATAGGACTTACAAAATTCCAGAATGTTTTGGGTTGGAAAGCTGAAAGCTCATTCAGTTCCATCCCTCTGCCATGGGCAGAGACACCTTCCACTATCCCAGGTTGCTCCAAGTCCTGTCCAACCTGGCCTTGAACACTTCCATGAGTGGGGCAGCCACAGCTTCTCTGGGCAGCCTAGGAGCTGAGTAGCAGTGAAGGAGATCCTCTTCTTTTATTTTGCAGTCATTTTCCGATGGAGGAAAAGTTCATTCAACACTTACTTGGTGGGAAATTAATATTTTCTGATATTTCTTCTGCAGCCTTAGCAGGGAAACTCAGAGCATCACTGTGGTGGAGGCCATAGGGAATCAGGGAGGAAAAAAGGCAGCTCCAGCATCCATTACCAAGGTCACTGAAGGGGGACGAGGTTCCCACTATTTTTTGTTTTGCTTCTGGGATTTAATTCAGGTCGAGGAGGTGACTCTGGGGACAAGCTAGAGGAGTCCAGCAGCTGTGGCATTGAAATGCAGGGATCATGAATGGCAGGAGGAAGGGAAACCCAGTAAACAGTTTTCAGATCTCAACCGAGCCTTGCCTCTGAACTACAAAGACCTGCGAGAAAGTGGTGTCAAACACCCAGCTCCCACTTTGACCCCAGCCTGAGGGGAAGTGAATCAATGTTGGGAAAACACGGAAAGCAGGATGAGATTATCTACTGTATAAAAGAAGCTGGAAGAGATGGCTTGGGATATTTGTGTATTGAGGCTCTGTCCACGTCCTATTCCTTTATGGGGGGTGCTATTGTACCTATTGTGGCAGATTGTTATCAGCCCTGTTTATCACGTTGGGTGCGGGGAATGTCAGATTGCTGAATGTCAGGTTGTTGACTGTTTTCATAACAGGAAGCTGCCTGCTGTCTTGCTGTGTTAAGGAACTCCCCTATGCACAATATTTTCCAAAAAAAAAAAAAAAAAAAAAAAAAAAAAAAAATCTAAACACTCTGCCGTGGTTGGGCAACAGCATGGATTCGGGTTTCCATTGTTCCTTGTAAGGCAAAATCCTGTGTAGATAAATCCACTCAATACACATTTGCCTGTTATTTCTTTTGTGTACAGATACAGGAAATACGGCTGTTGTTTTGTCAAGATGAAATATTTCCCAATGCCAGAAGTAAATCTCTACACTTTCATCAGTGCTTGGGAACCTGGAATGCTGCCACATCAGGGTGCAGGTGGGACGTGGGAGAGAGAGGGACAGGAGCAGGTTTGTCACCTCCACAGAGCATCCGTGTGCTTTCATGCCTGGGAGCTGAAGGAGGCATTCAGCTCCCCCTGGGAGTGAGGGGCTCATTCAGATTCCTTACTGGAAAACTCTGTCTTCCTCCTTTCACTGGAAAACAAAACAAAACAACCAAAAAAAAAAAAAAAAAACCAAAAAAAACCAAAAACAAAAAACAACCCCTGGTGATCCAAGGTACCCTGGCTTCCCTGAAAATCAAACCCACAAGGGTGGGGTCTGGGAGCTGTAAGTCACCCTTGTGAGCTGGCTGGGGGTGTAAAACCCTTTTCAGGGGGACACAGCTGCAGGGTGGGCACAAGCTACTGAATTTTGAGTGAGAAGAGGGTTTAAGCATGTTAGAGTCCTGAACAGAATTTGGGTGGGAAGAGGTCCTAAGCAGCTGAGAATCCTGAATAAAATCCTGATCTTTATAGGTACCCTGACTGCTTGTTGGAGCAAGCCACTAACAAGGCTCCTGCACAGGTGCTGCCCAAGTGACAGGGGCTCTGAAAGGCCCAAAGGGTGGGCAAATGTCATGTGTGGAGTAAAGGATTCCTGATCACAGGCTGGCTCATCCTAAGGTCTGTTACACCCTGGTGCAAATAACAGGTGTTGGTCTGAAGCACCCCTAGGATGAGGAATTTGAACCTAAGCCTTCCCTAATCTTCCTGACTGCTTTTATCAACAGACAGGTGAGGATGAAGCTTTTCTACAACACTCAAATATTTCAGAGTGGGCACCTAAACTTTGGACATTGGGTCTTCGATTCCCTAAGGCATTTCTTGGATGCCAAGGTGTTGAAACAGGGTCAGTGTGCCTTCAAAAATCAGTCAGAGCACAGCCTTGATGCTGTTTCTAACTCCAGGGCTCCAGAAATCCGTCACAAGGTGTGTGTTCCCATAAGAGCCCACAAGGCAGTTTCTCTCAGACATGTGCTCCCTCATGTTGCCCCCTGGGCTGTAGGATCCCAGCACAGTTGGAGAAAAAGAGAGATTGAATCGACAAAGGGATTTCTTAAAAGTACCAGTTTAAAAAATCTAGATACCAATAGAAAATGCAGGGTGTTTTCTGTCTGCATAGGTCACCAAACGTATTTCAGCCTGGATTAAATCCCTGTGGCACAACCACAATTATTAAATCAGGTAAATCTAAGACTTTGCCCAAAGAAAAATGCACCTTTTAAAGAACAACTTCTCCCTCTGCAGTGAGTATCCTCAGGAGGCTGCCAGCCCAATGTGTAGATCTTGTCAGAAAAGGTGGGCAAGTCAATGAAAATGGTGAGGTTTTGGAAGAAAATTCAACCTGAAAGGTCAAGCCTTTGTCCTCAACTTAAGATGTGCCATCCAGGGATGGGGAAAGTCATGATCCTGGGAGACAAAGCTGAGCCAGACTTTTCAGAATTTCAGAAACTCTGTGAGATGTTGGGGTGATGGTTGTGGGGACCTCAATCATAGAGTCCTAGAATGGTTGGGATTAGAAGGGGCCTTAAGACTCATCCCATTCCACCCACCCTGCCATGGGCAGGGACATCTTCCACCATCCCAGGTTGTTCCAAGCCCCATTCAACCTGGTCTTGGACACTTCCAGGGGTGGGGCAGCCACTGCTTTCCTGGATAAAGAGAAATTTTGGATGAGCTACTGAGGAATTCAGAGCCAATGGCTGCATTCATATTGCTGGATGCTGCACTGGAGGTCGACTGGCCTGTTGCTGTTAAATTGGTGGAGGAGCAGAATGGAGCAGGGAAAAAAATCATTCAAAAGAAGGTTTAAGAAGATGGAAAAATTTGCAACAATCAGAGTTCAAACAAAAATAATTTTGTTTTGGGGGTAGGGCATGGCCTACAGGGCACTTCCATTCCATATTGTTGTTATTATTTTATGTTCATATAAAAACAAAGCTGTCTATAGCAGGGGCTTGGAATGAGATGATTTTTAAAGTCCCTTTCAACCCAAAACATTCTGTCATTCTGTTATTCCATGGTTCTGTGACTCTGTGATATTGTGAATCTGTGGTTCTATGATTCTATATCATGATTGTTTGATTCCATGATTCCATGGCTCTATGATTCTATGATTCTGTGATTTCATAATTCTGTGATTCTATGATTCCACGGTATCATGGTTCTGTAATTCTATGATTCCATGATATCATGGTTCTATGATTCTATGTGATGTCATGGCTCTGATTCTGTGATTCCATGATTCTGTGATTCCATGGTTCTATGATTCCATAAATCTATAATTCCATGATTGCATGATACCATGATTTTATGATTCCCTGATGTCATGGCTCTGATTCCATGTTTCCATGATCCTGTGATTCCATGATTCTGTGATGTCATTTCTCTATGATCCTATGATGTCAGGGTCTATGATTCCATGATTCCATTATTCCGTGATATCATGGTTCTGTGATTCCGTTTTTCCATGACTCTGTGATATCAGGGTTCTATGATTCTATGATGTTGTGGCTTTGTGATTCTATGATGTCATGGCCCTGTGATTTTATGATGCCATGGCTCTATGATTCCATTTTTCCATGATTCTGACATATCATGGTTCCATGATTCTGTGATGTCATGGCTCTGTGATTCTATGATGTCATGGTTCTATGATTCCATGATTCCATGGCTCCATGATATGATTCCATGGTTCTGTCATGTCACAACTCTATGATTCTATGATGTCATGGCTCTGTGGTTCCATGGTTCTATGATTCCATGATTCCATGATATCATAGTTCTATTATTCTGTGATGTGATGGCTCTATGGCTCCATGGTTCTATGATTCCATGATTCTGTGGTATCGTGGTTCCATGATTCTGTGATGTCCTGACTCTGTGATCCCATGACTCCACGGTTCTTTCTCTCATTCTGCTGTTCTGTGACTCTGTGATCCCATGGTTCTGTGATTCTATGATCCCATATTTCTCTGACTCTGTAATCCCGTGATTCCATGACCTTGGGTCTGGCCTGGAATTACACCCTGAGAGAGAAGCGCGATAAATCCACATTTACCAGCAGCAGAGGGCGTCCATCGCACGCGTGTCCCTAAATCCGGGCTCCAACAGCAAATCCGACGGCGGCCAAAACTCTCGCTCGGAGCGCGGCCGATGCTTCCCCGCCAATTGTGCCGCTGCCCCAGGTTTCCTTCCCCGCTCCGTGCTCGGTGCCACACGGGAGGTGCAGACCCGATTGTTCGCCCTGTGGCCCCTGCAGACAGGATACGAGCCCAGTGCCAGGTGTGGAATTATTTTCCTGCGTGGTGCTATAGCATGGGAATTGTTGATAACGCTAACAATGCGGCAAAGGAAAAGTGGGAGAGGAGCAGGACAATTAAGCAGCCTTTGAAAGCCCTGGGGACATGGAAAAAAACCCCTCCCCCTATTCATGTGTCTTCAAATCCAAGTTCTTGAGCGTGTGGAAACGCCGGTGTTTTTACTGGGTGAATCCTTCTTACAGCCTGAAACACTTCAGTTCTGTTCTATCAGTAACCCCCCTGCCTTAGTGGAGATAACTTTGAATTATCCCAGGAGCCTGTCAGGATGGATCAGTTTCCCAGGGAATAGCTGCCTATCCCTGCTATGTTTGCTGTGCTGGGGGCTGAGTCAGGGCTTGGGGCACAGCCTGCTCCCGATGAAAAGCAGGTTGGGGGACGGTGGCTGTAACAAAGAGGCGGGGACTGTGGTGCGGGAGTTTTGTGAGAAAACAGGGTCAGGACCTGGATTCCTTTGGGATATTGAGAGACTCACTTATCCTTGTCACTCCTGAACGACCATAGAAATAATCAGATTTTTAGGGTTGAAACCATATACAGCGATGCAGCACCATATGGTACCAAAGAATGTTTCACCATCCTGCATGGCAGCATCCCGTGAGGGGGTTCCAAGAGAGGATTAAGGGCTGACTTGCAGAAAAAGGAGCTGATGCCCTTTCTCCTGAACTCCTGAGCTCTCCAGGACTTAGGGTGAGACTTTAGCTGGGTTTCCATGTTTGCAGAGCCCTTGCCAAGCTGGTGTCACCAACCTTTGTCACAACACCAAGCTCTTGCACCCTCTGTCCCAGCCAGCTGAGACCCCTGGAGCTCACTGCCACAGTGACACCTCCCTGTTGCCCAGCTCCAAATCCCAGCACTTCTGATTAGGAACTGTTTTGTCAGCATTTGGCACAGTCCCAGCTAAAGTGACACCAATTACTCGTGTCAGCTCCCCTCTGAAAGCAGGAGATGTATGAAATCTCACCCCAGGACAATCCATCAGGGCTTGCAGTGGGATTTGGGACCTGTCATTCTGAGGGGGTATTGACTGAGCATGGCTTCTGCCAGGCCACGGAGGTTATGGGGAGCTTTATATCATCTCCAGCAGGACTGAAACTGAAAAATGAGCCTCAGAGTCTCTCAGCTTGGTTACCAAAAGTTAATTTGGGCTGCTACTCTTTTATGTAATTAATTTTAATAACTGAAACATATTTTAATTGCAAATGTTTGCTTTAAATTTAGCAGAGACCATGTCTTATTTCTGTTTTAACATCAGCTTAGGTTAAAAATCTTACCACCAGGGTAGGTAGAGACTTCTTGCTTTGCTCAAGGACCACTGGATTTTCCAGATGGTCCTTTCTTAATCACTTTTTCCTGACTGGCAGCAGCTGGGATATTGGGCTGATATGAGGCTCTGCTTGCAGATAGGATGGGAAATGGTGGGAACAGCTTGGAAGACAGGAATTGGGTTGTGCCTGGAGAGATTTTGTGAAAGTCACATCACATCCATGATCCTTTAATGCCTCCTTTCAGTTTAATGAAAATAATAGTGAACGTCTTGAATTATTGGTGGCTCTGGTCATCCCACAGTTCATGTCAGCTCTGTCCTGAGCTTTATTCCTCACATTTTGCTGTCTGCAACTCCATTTTCCTGTTAAAAGATCACTGTGGATGAGTCTGGGACACCTGGGCCATCCCTTTTCCTCTTTCTTCATAGCCTCATCCTGGGACAGTCCAGGGTGAGCATCTGCAGGTCACATCTCACTGGTGCAGGAATGATGAGAACAAACCACGTGACAAGGGCTAAATCTATAAAATCACACAAGAAACTGGTCTTCCATGCCTGGAAGTGTCCTAGACCAGGCTGGACAAGGCTTGGAGCAACCTGGGATAGTGGAAGGTGTTCCCTGCCCATTGGGGGTGGAATGAGATGAGCTTTAGGGTCCTTTCCAACCCAAGCCATTCCAGGATTTTTTGATTCTACCTCTGTTAGAAACTTGTATCATCACCATGAGACAACTACAGATAAGTCATCCCCTGACCTCCCCAGCACCCAACTCTCACCCACCCAAATCCCAGGCAGGTGGAATTAAGGAGCCTGGATGCCCTGGGCAGGAAAATGCCCATTGCAGATGCCCTTGGTATTTACTGAATGAACACCCATGTCCTCAGTCCCACATTGAAGCTACCAACCAACAAAAGCCCTCAGTGAGGCATTGAGTAGGGGAAGAATCAGTCCAGGAGCAGGATAAAAGTACATTTTCCCACTATTCAGAATAGTTATTCTGATTGTTTTATCATTGTCCTTTTTCCAAACCACCAGGAATAGGTGCTCTGTTCATGGAGGAGAACAGAAATATAATAAAACAGCCTCTGAAGTCTTTGTTTCCTCAGTGCCATGGCTACACTCAGCCTGCAAATTTGGAGCCTTCTCTTGCCCAAAGGTCAAGCTCAGCCTGGTGGAATTCTTGTGAAAATTTCTCAGTCTGTGCAGAGAACCAAGGGAGCCAGAAAATCTGTTTTTCTCAATCATACAGCTCCAAAATTCACCCCAAATCTCCGTACCAGTCAGAGCTGAAGTGATCCAGGCTCGCTCCATCCTGGAGCTTTGGGAGGAGCACTTCACACCCACCTCCTCTGCACTGACCTTCACCAAGGGCAGCTCTCCTTGGGTGTGCCTGCACCCAGCTGCTCTTCTCTCACCCCATTTCTCACCACCCATCACCTTTGCTCTCTTCCCTTGTCATTCCGGGCTGACTCACTGCCAGGTTATGCCATGCCCAGTACAATCCCTTTGGATCCTCTGCAGTGCGAGCACAGCCTTGAGATTTGAGGACAGGAGACAGAGGCCAAGAGGGATTTGGGCTTTTGAAAGGTTTTTGTCACCATCTGGTGACAAATTGCAGATTGAGGAGAGGAGAGGAGAGGAGAGGAGAGGAGAGGAGAGGAGAGGAGAGGAGAGGAGAGGAGAGGA
>VZUI01020639.1:0-13550 GCA_013401135.1 Cettia cetti | reverse complement strand
GAAAGGTTTTTGTCACCATCTGGTGACAAATTGCAGATTGAGGAGAGGAGAGGAGAGGAGAGAAGAGGAGAGGATTTTCAGGGGAAAGCACTAAAAGGGTGCTGAGGACACCAGTAACTGTGGGTTATCTGCAGTTCTGTCTGTGCCTGGCAAGTGAAGATTTTGGCTGAGTTGGATATGCAGCTCCTGCCTTTCCCCAGCCTCAGTTGATGATTCTGGACCCAAATCACAGGCATTTTCTCCCAGATGTAGAACACCAACCCTGCCGCAGAGATTCCCACTCAGAATGCAGCTAATGCCCGCTGCTTTCCTGGCTAACTTCATGGAAGGACACCAAAGTCAGGGCTTTAGGAATACTTCTAGTCCTGTTGGGCTTCCCTGGGTTATTCATTATTTTCAGAGGAAAATAAATCCTTTGACCTGTGAAAATGCTGTGATGACTCTCAGCAAAGCTGCTCATTCATGGTCAAATGGGATATTTTAAGCAAGGGGGGGAAGTGTTTTCTTTAAGTACACCACAAACTCTTCCTCTGTATCAGGAGTGCAGAATTAAATCCTAATTAAAGGCTGTAAAAAAGCAGTGAATCTGAGAGGCCAGGAACAGTTACACATTATCATCCCTTTCATAGATCATACGAGCTCTGTGGTGACATAATAAATAATCCAGCTCAAGTTTTTAAAGGTAAAAACCAGCAAATCATTAATAATGTCTCTGGCACCATACATCAAACTGAAGCCTCCCTCTTACAGCTGATCCCCAGCTATTCCCAGATGCCTTTTTACATTGCTGCTTCCTCTCTTTGCCCTGCTCATTCTTCCCATCTTTTCTGCTGCAGTATTCCCGTACTTTGTACACCTGTGTTTATTTCTGCAGTTCACTGAAGAACTGCAGGTATGAATAAAGCAAGAAAACATACATCACACTCTTTAAACCCAACCTCAGGAGGTTTACAACTTGCCTGGACAAGAAGAGACAGGCAGAAACTGTTTTTCAGGGTAGAGAGAGGAACTGGATGATGATGTGGTAGTTTCACTTATTTCTGGCACACCTGATCTGTTTACACTGCTGTCTGTCGTGGTGGAGCACTTCCCTCCATGTCAATTTTGCTGTCTTGTCACCCTCTCTTTTCTGATCCTTTTAAATTTTCCTGTAACCCACTTAACCGATTTCAGTGTTTCAATCTGTCTCTCTGTGATTCCATTTCTGGAGGGTTGGGATACAATCTGCCCAGTGAACAGTGTACTTGCAGTGTATTTCCAAGAATCATGGAAAGGTTTGGTTTGAAAGAGCCTTCAAGACCATCCAGTTCCCACCCCCTTCCACTACCTCAGGTTGCTCCAAACCCTGTCCAGCCTGGCCTTGGACACTTCCAGGGATCCAGGGGCAGCCACAGCTTTTTTGGGAAACCTGTGCCAGGGCCCCACCACCCTCATAGGGAAGATTTTATTCCCAATATCCCAATCTAACTCTGCCCTCTGTCAGCTTAAAGTCATTCTCTCTTTTCCTGTCACTGCATGATCTTGTCAAAATTCCCATTCCAATCTTCTTAAATTGCTGGGTTTCTTGGGATTGTCATCATTAATGTTTCCCCATATGACTATTACATATAATCACAGGGATTATTCCAGTGGTGCCTCAGTCCAGTTGCCTGATTTCTCCTCTGTCCCAAGATGTGGGGATTTATCTTTCCTCTCTTTAGGCTTTGAGGGAAGACTCCACAGAGATCTCACAGGAAGGGACTGCAGACATGGAGAAAGGGTGGTCTTTCCTAGGTTCCCCCACCTGGAAGATGTGGATCCAAAGGCAACAGCTTTTTCCTGGAAAAGGTAAAAGCAGCAGTGAACTCACTCCAGTGGCCAAACTTCATATTTTATGCTTAGATTTTTTTAATTTTTTTTTTTTTTTTTTCAGATCTTGGAGACACTGCAGTTGTAATACCATTCCTGAAAAAATACAACTCTGCCTGTGTTCTGGGATAATTCCTGGGATGCACTACTCAGTAAAGGTGAAACTTCTCCCTCTGTGAGTATCTGACTCACTTTGTGAGTACCTGCCCAGAGAAGCTGTGGCTGCCCCATCCTGGAAATGTCCAAGGCCAGGCTGGAGAGGGCTTGGAGCAACCTGGGACAGTAAAAGCTGTCTCTGCCCATGGCAGGAGGTGAAACTGGATGATTTTTAAAGTTCCTTCCCACCCAAACCATTAAAGGATTCTCTCCTTTCTCTCTTTGATGCTCAGGGCAGAGTTCTCCTCACTTTACAGACAGCTCCAGTTCATCGGCTCAGGAAGTCAGGGCACCTGCAGGTGTCCCCAGGTGAAATTCCTGTTAAACACCAGTCCCAGGGAGCAGGGGGGACTCGTTTGTCCTTTCACAAGCAGCCACTTGAGATGCTCTCTGGTTCCTGAGCTGCCACACGCAGAGGGCAAACCCATCCTGTCAGTGGAGTTTGGACAAATATTCAGGAGAGTCTGCTGTGCATCAAGTCCATGACAAGACAGCTGCCACTTGTTTACCTGGCACCAATTTAATCCAAATTCTATTATCCCTGGTAAATTGAATTGCGCTGAGGAAAGTCCAGACTGGAAGGGAGGTGGGAGGGCTGTACATATTTATGGATGCAAGGAAGTGATGGAATGTTGGCATGGGTGTCCAAGGAGCTGGGCTGCAGGGATTTGTGTAGACCTGAGGTTACACCTGCCCCTACAGCTGGTAAGGATGAGGATTGCTTTGCTCTTTCCCTGCTGTGTCCACCCTCCAGGAGGGTGACAGGGTCTCCAGGGAGGCATGGTGAAGTTTCAGTTCATCACCCATCAACATCCACCCAGCATTCCCAAACTGGAAGGCAATTCCTTGGTCTTTAGGTGAGATTTCCATTTTCTTTGTAGTGGCCTTTCTCTCCTCCTCTTCATTGCCTCAGGAAGTTGTAGAACCACAGAATATCCTGAGCTGCAAGGGACCCACAAAGATCATCCAGTCCAACTCCTGGCCTTGCACAGACACCCCAACAATCCCACCTTGTGCATCCCTGGGAGCATTGTCCAAATACTCCTGGAGCTCTGGCAGCTTTGGGATTGTCATCATTCCCTGGGGAGCTCTTCCAGCACCCAACACCCTCTGGGGAAGAATCTTTTCCTGATATCCAACCTCACCCTCCCTGGCACAGCTCCAGCCATTCCCCAGGTCCTGTCCCTGGTCATCAAAGAGCAGAGGACAATGCCCAGGTCTGCTGAGCACATTCCTTCTGCTTCATCAGGGATGAAGACAACCAGTGACTCTGATTCCTCAAAAAATTGGTGTTCTGGATTCCCTGAGCTTAACAAAGGCCCTGAGCTATTCACCTCTCCTGGGATTTCCGTGCTGCAAACCTTCAGAATAGTTAATTCCCAAAAGGAATAATTTGCTGCCACCTATTCCTAGATGCACCGGTGGCTCTTTATTCCCATCAGTCCAGTCCTCACCATACACAAATTTCTCCACTTCAGGACTCCACTGATTCTCAGCAGTGATGATCAGTGAGGAGCTCAGTCACCCCAAACCCTGCTGGGATTCACCAGCTGAGCCTGGGGATTGGTCCAGAGGGTGCAGGCAGGAGGTGCCAGCTTGTTCCTTGCACAAATTTGTGCAGCAGGAGGAAGGAACCTCTTTCCTTTTGAGCAGTTACACCCTCTCTCCTCACTGCCAGGGTTCCCTCGTTAAAACAGCTCCATACAGAGCTTGAGCCTGTATTTTCTGTGTTATAGGATCCATAGGTGCCCTGCACTGGTTCTCTGTCATCAAACTATCCAGTGGTGTATGGCAAGGGCTGGATAATCCAGCAGTTAGGGTATTGCCATGGAAGATCCTGTTCTCCCCATGGTTGAGTTATGCCGAGGAAAACACCTTCCAGTTGGGACACCTTGAGACCACTCAAGAGTTCTGTTCCCTGCTTATACCCCTGACTGAAAGACACTGGTGGGACTTGAGAAAACATTTCCATGTCTGTTTTTGCTGACTGTGCGTGGCATAGCCTGCTCTGAAAACACTGAACAGATCCTAAGATGGGATTTTGGGAAGAAATTCTTCCCTCTGAGGACATTGAGAAGCTCGAGGTCCCCAGAGAAGCTGTGCCCTCCCCTGGATCCCTGGAAGTGTACAAGGCCAGGTTGGATGGAGCTTGGAGCAGCCTGGAATAGTGGAAAATGTCCCTCCTCATGGAACAAGATGATCTTTACGGTTCCTTCACACCCAAACCATTCCATGATTTTATGATGATCAAGGCCCATGAATATGTTGACTGGAGAAATACCAGCCTGTCAGTGACATGCAGGCAGAGGTCTTTCACATTCTTCTCCAGGTTTGTATATCCCTGCCAGAGCAAAATGGATCTTCCTCTCTCTGTGGATCATCCCCACCAATCAATAAGACTCTTTTGTACACCCAGCTCATGGAGTTGTCTCTTGAGATCCTGAGGGCCAGGAAACTGTAAACACCTTCCCATCTTAACACCAACTGCAGATGTAATTAGCATAGACCTGAATTCCAATTCATGATTATTAATGACACTAATACAAATTCATCCTTTCATTCTCCCCATGCTGGTCTGCTCCAACATGCCCAAAACCAAGAGCAGGATTGTTAGAACCACTCGTGATTTGGAAAAGAGACTCAGACTCCTGTCCTTGCTCATGTTTCCAGAACCCTGTTTGGGAGTGGATGCTCTGTTCCTCTCCTTCTCTTCCATGGCTGTGGGCTGTGGGTTCTCCCAGCTCCCCTTGGTGCCTTCCCTGCCTCCCAGGCAGGGAACAGCCCTGAGCCCAAGGGGGACCTTGGATTCCTGCCATATTGCTGGGAAAAGGTCAGTGTCTGCTAGGATCAGCAGACAGGAAGAGATAGGGAGGAGCAACAGGAAAGTGAGAGAAGGGAGGGGGACAGGGGGCTCATTTGTGAATCGAAGGCACAGCCAGAGATGCACAATCCTCTTTCCTTGCTCAGGGATGTCACAGGAAGGTGAAACCTGATGAGATTAGATGTGGTCCCTTGCTGGGACTGGCTGATAGCTCCAAAAGACATCTGATGTAACCAAATCCTTGCAGTTCAGCGTGGGCAGTGGCAAGATAAGAAACATCTCTCACGTGTGAGAGGTGCATTTTTCTCCTCAGTTCTCCTTCCCTCACAGCACACTTTGCTATGGTGAACTGATATTGCCAGAGTCCTCACTAGTTGGCCCCATTCCCTAAGTTTTCTTATTTATGAAGTACATCCCTGGGGCTGAGAACTGAGTCATTACATTACTGCTCAGAAAGGTAAATTACTACACTAATAACTTCAAAAATTTTACTCTTGATGTGAATTTGGGATGGAATTTTCAGCTGTGCAATGCCATGCCAGGTCTGAATGAAGCATTTCTCACCCCTGTGACAAGCACTATAGCTCTGTGCTCAGGTTACTCCTTAATGTCCTTCTATTCCATGCCCATGGAAGGGGGTCAGAACTGGATGATCTTTAAGGTCCCTTCCAACCATTCTATGATCCTGTGGTTCTATTTTTACTCTCCATGTTTTTTGGGAATCCAAGTGAAGTACAGGATGTTGGGATTCATGAGTGTTTGCCTTCAAGGTTAGGTTCTGGACAAGGTGGGAGACTGGGAAGAGATCAAGGCTTCTGCCATAAAACATAATTTGAGTTATCAGAAACACAGGAATATTTTTATGAACAGCAAACCCTCCATTCTTCAAATCATTGCAGATTTTAATGTGAAATCTCTGTTCCCTTTCTGCTCTGTCATATGACTGGGTTTAGCAGCCCAAACCAACTTACATGTCTGATGTCACCACAAAGATCAAGGAAAGACTTAAAACTCCCCAAATACACCTTAGATGGTTCATGGGGTCAGCGAGGGTCATGCTGAGAGGGTCTCACAAGGTGAGAGAGCAGAAGGGTCGTGTCCTTCCTCAAGGACAACTTGATGCATTATCCTGCCCAGAGCAGAGCATTGTCCTGCCCCATGCCTGGAAGTGTCCAAGGCCAGGTTGAATGGGACTTGGAGCAACCTGGGACAGAGGAAGGTGTCCCTGCCCTCGGCAGGGGGTGGCACTGGAGCAGCTTTAAGGTTCCTCCCAGCCCAAAGCATTCCATGACCCTGTGAATTCCTGCAGGGATTGCAGCACTGGGCTGTGCCTGCCCTCCCTGAGCTTTGGTGAATCAGGTGTCTGATGCAAGGAGGGACAGCCAGGGAGGGGCTGCAGCCCAGGACCGACAGAGGGAGAGCCAAACCTGGCTGCATTCCTTGCCTTCTCCTGATTCCTTAAGGAGGATGACTCCTGCTGCTCAGAGAGATTCTCAAGAGCAGGAGTTGGTCCCTTGTACTTCAGTAAAGTTCCTGCTCTGAATAATATTGAAAGAAATTGATGCATGAAAAAGAAATAGAGAAATTTGAATATTTAGCAACCCACAAATCATTCTTCAAATGTTTTAGTGCACAATGAAGGTTTTTTTGCAGAGTCTTGCCCATGCCACTCATGAAACTTAACGTGGAATTAGCCTTGAGGTGCTGAGGTTGCTGTGATGGAGAGGATGCTTTGGAATAGCAGCGGGAAGGATGGTGTTTGTTAAATGAGCTGAGATCTACAGCCTTCTCTGCAGAGGGATCAGGAGTACCAGAACAGGAGCCAAAGTGTCCACTGCCCTAAGGCTGGACTGCCCCTGGGACCAGGGAGAACTCCCAGGTCGGGCCTGGAGCAGGGGGAGGATTTCTGTGCTGGAATAGGCTAACTAGGCACCACAGGGAAGCATTTCCATCCTCTTAGGAAGCATTGTCCTGACCTTGCTCCTACGCCCACTCCCTCTCTGTCACAGGCCTGAAAGAGCCTGGCTCAGCTCTTTTAAAACTGGAAAATGAGCCCCAGCACCATCCTTTATGCAAGAGCTGAAAGGTTAAAACATGTCACGTCTGTTGGCCAGGACTCTGCAATAGGCAGAGCCCTTTTTACTGAGGAAAAAAACCCACCAGCCTGTCACAGTCTGACCTTTCCACCCTCACACTCCAGCCCCACTTTCACACCACAGGGCTGAGAATAAACACATCCTTTTCCAAGCAGGGCTGGATCCTCTCAGCTCCAGCAAAATGTGATTCCTTGCAAACAGTGCAGGTGGCTCTCAGGTAGGGGTTTTCCTGTGGACTGCAGGGATAAGCAAGCATCAAGCTCCTGGAATTAGAAAGGTCAGCAGGGATGCTTCCTGTTGGGGCTGCACAAACCCTGGTGCTCGGATCAGAGGGCAGGGAGTTAAAATTAGAAGCGGCTGCGGGGCCATGGAGGTCGCTCCTTGAGCCTGACAAGGTCATGGGGTCTGTGGTGTAGGGGCATGAGAAAATAAACATCTCCAGGCTTCATATTTTCTGGAGGATCACAGAAAACACCTCTTCTTCTCTCTTTAGCATGAGGTTTGGAATATCAGGGATTCCTCCCTAAATAATCCCTCTCTTCCCCTGGCATGTAGAGGATGGGTACACACCTAGCTCACCACTCAAAAAAAGTAAGGACTGGAATAATTAGGGAATCCCCAGCTGAGCAACCTCCTAGAGAGGCTGTGTTGGATGGACGCAGCTCAGGAGATGTCTTGGTGTTTGGCATTTTTTCTGGGATATAAAAGTCTGGGTAATTCACCATTCAGAAGGGCAGAATGAGCCTCTCTCTCTCTGCTGAGTTTATCCTGCAACTCTGGGAAAATTTTTCACCAAAACCAGGGAAGCTCCAACAGAAGAGACAGCGAGAGATCCCACAGCTCCAAGCAGCCTGTGTTTGTTTCAAGATTTCTTTAGACACCCTTTCCCAACTGGCTCAAGGTATCCCATCTGGAGCAGGGCAAACTGCAGGGACTGAGTGTGGCCAAGGATGTAATGCCTGGTCAGAGTTTAAACCAGTTTTATGTATTCTTTATCCCACGTCCTAATCACTCCTCCTGCATCCTTGAGGAAGTGCCTCTCTGGAGGAGCAGTGGGACTGATGGATTTACCCACAAGAAAGGAGTGTCACACTTTTGGAGCAAAACACTGCACCTCCCAAGTGCCTGGAGCTTGATGTGTGCATGGATTTGAGTGTTCCCATCCAGGAGGAGCACTGATTCCTGCACTTTGCCAAGGAGCCACCAAGCGCTGCAGTGCAGGTTCTCCACCTTCCAATTAAAAAAAGAGGGAGCTTGCAGGGCACATCCACAGCCAACTTGGAAACTCTCCCTGCCCTCCAGAGCAAAACCTACTGGAGGAGCCTGAGGTCCAGAAATAGCCACAAACCACCCTTTCCTGTCAGGCAGCTGGGATTTCAAGTGGTGGGAGCTAAAAATGGCACTATGTCAACAAGGAGCCACCAGGAAAGGGGGATTATTGCTCTCCATTAGTGAGAGGAGTCTGCTCACACACGTCTGCAAAGACCTCAGCTTTGGAAAGCACATTTCCTTCATCTCTGTGGTTTGCACTTGAATTTTCACCACGCTCCTCATCATCTTTCACTGGATATTTCCCATTTCAAAACCAAGCAGGCAAACCAAACACAGGCACATCAAGAAGCAATTTGTCTGGCTGGTAAAGAAACACAAACAACGACCCCAAAGCTCAGCAGAACACAGGAAAGCACGAAGTACAGCTGTGCAAGTCTCACGTCGCCTCTGCTCCCTCCTCCTCCTCCTCCTCCTCCTCCCCTGCCCTGCTGAAAGACAGCAGCTGTAATCCCTTCCAGGTGGTGACAGGAGAGATCTTCCCAGCCCCTATGAACGTGACAGCCCTGGAGCTGGCTGGGAACACGTGTTCCCGTGCTGTCAGAGGGAGAGGGGAAGCTGCAAGACCCAACAGGCGCCTGAGTCACAGCAGCCAAGGGGAAGTGCAAAGGTTGGAAGCCATGCAAGCACGAGGGATGTGACTGAGGGATCCTTTCCAGCTGGTTGCTTCCTTCACGGGTGCTCTGGATGATCCTGGGTGAGACTGCTGGAGGAAGGAGGCACCTCCTTCAGCAGCATCTGTCTCTGGATCCCCACTGGCTGCTCCCCAACCCCTCTGAGTGGGGATTTTGGTGAGCAGAGCTCACCCTGCCCTGACTATGACTGGCATGTGTGTGGGTTTCTGCCCAGACATGGTGACAAACACAGATATTAGTGGGACAGGTCTCCTGGGCAGGAACATGGGTGATTTCAGTTTTCATGGTTTGACTACTGCATTTTTTGTGTTTCTTTTAGTTTCTTTCTCCTTGCCCATGCTGCAGGTGAGGAATTGACTGATTCAACATGAGTAGGGCGTGGCATTGCCTGGGTAAGCAGCTTTAAAGTGATCAAAGTCAGCAGCTGCAGGAGAAATCCTGGGAAATGTTTGCCCTTTCCATAACCTGTTAAGTTTCAGCAGTGGCTTTTAGCAATAGCACAGAAAGGCAATCAAAGATTGCCAGAAAGGTTTGGGCTGGAAGAGACATTAAAGATCAGCCACTTCCATCCCCTGCAATGGGCAGGGACACCTTCCACTATCCCAGGTTGCTCCAAGCCCTGTCCAACCTGGGCTTGGACATTTCCAAAGGATCCAGGGGCAGCCACAGCTTCTCCGGGCAACCTGTTCCAGGGCCTCACCACCCTCACAGGAAGAATTTTTTCCTAATATCCGACCTAAACTCTTTCAATTTGAAGCCATTCCCCTTGTGACCTTGGAGCTAAAAACCCCCACTTTTAAAGGTTCCATGGGATGACTCCCTTGAACTGTTGCCTTACAGCCTGAAAATCATCAACATAAGATGTTTTAGAGCAGCTACAGTGAGATCAGCTCTTCCACATTTTGGAAGGGGCTGCTCAGGGTGATGTCCCCACTCCTGAAGGTGTCCAAGAACTGACTGGATGTGGCACTCAGTGCTCTGATCTGGGTGACAAGGTGGGGATCAGTCACAGGTTGGACTTGATTGTCTTGGAGGTCTTTTACAATCTAATAATTCTGTGATTCTGTGATTTCCATCTGAGGAAGTTGTCTAGGCTCCCTGTGCACTCTGCAGGTAGAAAAGTGCCTGCTGGCAGTGCAGACCCCTCCTCCTGGGGGAGCTGCCTGCAGCAGATGATTCACAGTCTCTGCCCCTCTCTCCCTGCTATGATGGGAGTCTGGAGGGTGGCTCAGGGGGAGGCATTTCACCAGGAATGTTGAGAGTTCAATCAACATGTCCAACTCCCAGTCTTGCCTCATGCCAAGATCCCAGCTGTGACTACCAGGCTCAGCTCTTTTTGGAATCCCGCGTGAACTGATGTGTCACAAAGCTGATTGTGAAACCAAAAGGGCTCTATGCATGATGTAGAACCTGGGGACATGGTTTAGTGGTGGGTTTGGCAGTGCTGGGTTAACAGTTGGACTTCATGGTCTTTATGCGTAAAAATTGAAAGAGGGCAGATTTAGGTTGGATATTGGGAAGAAATCCTTCCCTGTGAGGGTGGGGAGGCCCTGGCACAGGTTTCCCAGAGAAACTGTGGCTGCCCCTGGATCCCTGGAAGTGTCCAAGGCTGGACAGGGTTTGGAGCAACCTGGGACAGTGGAAAGTGTCCATGTCCATGGCAGGGGCTTGAAATCAGATGATGTTTTATGTCCTTCCAACTCAAACCATTCTGTGATTCCAGGAGGCTCATGGATAGGGCTGTCCTTCCTTTGAGGAAGGTTATTTTAACTTCTCCATCTTGAGGATGATGCTGCTGTCCCTGGATGATCTCCCTGGAGGCACTCTCAGCCTTTGTGGGAACAGCTCAGCTGAGAGCCAGCTCTCCACTGACTTCTGCCAAACTCCCCTGTTCCTCAGACACCCCAAATTAGGTGTTTGCCTCTGGAGCTGAACCCGGGTCTTCATTTGAATGAAATTAATCTTGTCTCTGGCTGTAAGTATAAGCAATGGATTCTAGAAATGAAAACCACAGGAAATATTTAATTTGGAATACTGATTATTTAAACATGTCTGCATACATCTTCATAAACCCAACGCAATGCTTCACACATACTTTTTCTCCATACAATTTAAGGCATTTTTTTCCCCCAACCTCTCTGTTTTATTCTCCCTGCAAATTTTTGATAAAATGAACTGTGTCCTTAAGAGCTTTACAAGAGTATGCAGCTGAGGTATGGTCAAACTTCTCCTGGCATTAGTTGGGCATTTATTCAGAAATGTTTATATTTCCCCAGAGGGAGCAAAAAAGAGAGTTACAATCTGGTAAAAAAACAGTTGCTAAATGAAGTTTGTAGTTCTATTGTGGTTTGTAAAGTCCAATCTCTCCAATAAATGCTCCAGCCTTTTCCAGCTGTTTGCTGCAGCACAAATGCCCAAAGCTTTTCCATGTTAAAGGGAAAAATTAGTTTAAATTTTGTCTGCAAGGATGGGGCACTGAGCCATAGCAAATCCCGTTAGCTCCAAATAGGGCGTCGTGCAAAATTGTCTGAGGGATCCCAGATGGTTGTAAAGTGCTTCAATACCATCATTGGCATAGTAGAGGACATCACAAGGAATTGGATCTATCCCTAATTTGGTCAATATTACATTCAGCCACTTCTCAGAGACCTGACAGGGTGAATTAACTCATCTTTTTTATCTACCACTGCAGTGATGAGCACAGTACAAAGAGATGGGGTCTAGAAGAAGATCTACTGGAAAGACCTTTCTCCACTTTGAGGCTTCCAGTGAAATGAGGAATGAGCTCAACATCTACTAAGGGGGGAAAAAAAAGGGAAAATGGGGAAAATCTTTGATATCTCAGACCTTTTTTTCTGGGTACAGAGGAGGTGGGGTAGGTGAAGATGAAGATGCAGGGGATGGGGAAGGTAGGGTAGGGAGGAAGATGGATGTACACCTCTGTGGACTCTGACCAGACTTTGGCAATGAATCCCAATTTTGTCGTGTTTCTGTGGATTGGCAATCTCTCCAGGAAAATGGCGTGCAACAGGTGAAAGGCATCCCAAAGCCACAGAGATGATGCCCAGCAGAGCCACAGATCACTCCAGCAGCAAACAGCATGGCCTAAAGGGTGGGAACTAGAAGGTATCCCAAAGGAAACAGCCATCCCTTTCCCTAAACCACTTATCTATTGAGACCACAGGATATTAATGAGCTACTAGCCCTCTAGAAATGAGGGCAGGTAATTGCAACATTACTCACAGGATTCAAGATTGAGTTTACCACATTTAACTCAGAAGAAAAGCCGATTACGAGGGCTCAACTCACCGGAGATACTGAAATATGTAATGAAAATATACATTTAAAAAAGAAAGGGAGAAAAAGTCAGGTTTTAGTCAGCAGTTCTAGAAGTCCAGGTCATCCTGGTCAATCTCATCTGAATTTTCTTTCTTTTTAGAAGCCTGAACTTCCTCAGTGTTTTCAGCCTCCTTTGGATCTGCACCTTCAGCATCTGGCTGCTCCTCGTCTCCCTCAGGATCAGAACCTGAAGATTCTTTGTCTTCTTCTTCTTCCTCACTGTCAGGATACATCTGGGAGGGTTTGGAGCTCTCATCACTTCGAACCTCTCCATTGGGGTGGTCACTAGTGGGGTTATCATCACCTTTGCATTCCTCTTCAACTGCTCCTTCCTCTTCAGCTATTCCTTCCTCTTTGACTACTCCTTCCTCTTCACCTACTCCTTCCTCTTCATCATCAGACCCCTTCTGGGATTGTTGTGAGAAGTTTCCAACAGAAGAATAACAAGAAAAGGCTGTGGATTTTTTCAGAGTCTCTAACCTTTTGATGGTTTTCTTGCCTTTGGTCTTTGAGGCTTTCTCAGAAACTTTGTTGTTGCTTTGGTCTTCATGTTCTTCATGTGCCTTTTCAGGGTCATCACCAGTGGGTTCCTCAACATTCTCATCAGGTTTCTCACCTCCTTCACTGTTTTTCTCCTCAGCCTCATCTCCTGACTCTGGTTTTGCATCTTCTTCTGCCTCAGCTTCATCTTGCTCATCTTCTTCATTTCCTTCTGCATCATCTCCTTCAGGATTTTTGTCAGTTCCAGAACCCTCAGCATCTCCTCTGCATTCTGATGTCTCTGCCTCATCATCAGCCACAACTTCCTCATCCTCTGGCGCCTCTGTTTCTTCAGCTTCATTTTCACCTTCATCTTCACCTTTGGACTTTTCTTGACCTTCTTGCTCTTCATTTTGAGCTTCTTCTTCTTGTTGTTCTTCCTCTTCCCCCTTTTTTTCCTCCTCCTCTTCTCCTTGCTCTTCCTCTTCTTCTGCTTCCTCCTCTTTCACATCTTCCTCCTCTTTTGCTTCTTCCTCCTTCCCATCCTCCTCCTCCTCTTCTTTTGCTTCTTCCTCTCCCTCCTTTACTTCTTCCTCCTCCTCCTCTTTGTCTTCTTCCTCCTCCCCCTTCCCTTCTTTTTCCTCCTCTTTGTCTTCTTCCTCTTCTTCCTTCTCTTGTGCTTCCTCCTCCTCTTTGGCTTCTTCCTCTTCAGCTTCTTCTTCCTCCTCTTTAGCTTCTTCTTCCTCCTCTTTTTCTTCCTCCTCCTCTTTTTCTTCTTCATCTTCCTTATTTTCTTCTGCTTCCTCCTCCTCTCTGGCTTCTTCTTTTTTTTTTTTCTCTTTTCCT
>VZUI01020629.1:0-15350 GCA_013401135.1 Cettia cetti | reverse complement strand
CGGGGAGGGCGGCGCGCGGGGGGCGGCGGGGACCACGCGTGACCGGGGCCGACGGCGGGGGGAGCGGTACGTGCGGAGCCACACGCCGCGCTCGTGGCCCTCCCGCGCTCGTGTGGGCGTGCCCGTGGGCGCGCACGCCCCTGCCCGTGACCGCGCGCGTGTGCTCGCGCGTCGGCGCTTCCGCTCGCTCGGGTGCTCGTGCGCGCGTGTTTGCACGTGGGTGTTCACGTGCGCGTTTCCGCGCGTCCCCGTGTCAGCCGCGCGTGTGTCCCCGGAGGGTCTCGATGCCCGCGCCACTCGCGCGCGCGTGTCCGTAGCGCCGCACTCGCACGCGCCGCGTCGGCGTCCACGCGTGTCGCGGTTGTTGCGCCGGAGCGTGCGGGGACCGGCGCCTCCGCGGGAGTGGGCGCCGGCTCGTGCGTGGGGCGGTGCGTGCCGGAACACGCGTGTGTGAGCGGGGCCGCGTCCACGCGTGTGCGGCGCTCCGTGGGTGTCCGTGAGTGCGCGCAAGGGCACGAACGCCCATGCCGTGGACGTGCGGGTGCATGGGGTGTGTGTGCATGTGGGTGCGTGTCCCCACCCCGGCCGTGCCCCCCCAGCCCCTCACCCCGGCGTTGTCGGGGGGAGCCGCCCCGGGGCGGCCCCCCCAGGCCGGCCCCCGCCCCCGCCGCCCGTCCGCAGCCCCCCCGCAGTCCCCGCGGCCGCCGCGCATCACCTGAAACCGCCGCGGTGTCGGGTTCGCGCTGGCGGCGCCGGGCCCCGCCGGGGGGTCACGGCCGGCCCGGGCTGGAGGCGATGCCCCCCGGGAAGGGGGACACGGGGGGATACCGGCTCGCGTCACCGGAGTGAGCCAAGCGGGGGGACACTACATCCCCCCTCCTCCACCCCCGCCGTGCCTCAGTTTCGCCCGTGTGCCCCCGCGATGCTCTGCGCTAAGGGAGGAGGTCAGGGGGGACACCACATCTCTTGCCACACGCAGCCTCGCGGGGGGACGCGCCCCCGGACCCCCTCGGGGGGGACACCCACGGGACTGCCCCCCCCTCCCCCTGAGCTGCAAGGCCAGCCCCGGCCGCTCTCGATTGACAGCTCCCGCACCCGATGGCCTCTCCGGTCCCACAGGGAAAGCCAATCCCCGCGGCCGGGGGGGCAGGAGGCGGTGCTGCCCCCCGGCCTCGCCTTCCCCCCCGCGCTGCTGCCAGGTGTCTCTTTCGCAGGTGGCACCATGGGGACAGGTGAGGAGGGCACGGGACGGGGGGGAGGGAAGGACGGCGGTAGGGGGGTCCCCTGCGCCCCTTCGGGGAGGGGGCACCGGCCTCTGAGGCTGGCGGCGGGTAATGGCTGGGTGCTGTGGGGGGCTGGCAGCGGCGGGGATACCGGCGTGTCCCCGGAGCCGAGGCCATCACTTATTTATTGAGGTCAGGCTGGGGCGAGCGGGGAATGAAGTGGGGGAGGGCAGCGTGGTGGCGTTTCACCCACGCCTGGAAAATCCCCGCGGGAACTGCCTTGCGGACTGGCTCACCCATCTCCAGCCGCATGGCATTGGGAATTCAGAAGGGCTCCAGGGAAGATGGGGAATGGCCAGCGGGATCAGGTGCTGCTCTCTAGCATAAAGCTGATGTCCCCATGTCCCCTCTCTGGAGCCTTTCCGGATTTACGCTGTCAGGTAAAGCCCCTTTGCATCCCGTTCCAGATTTACACTGCCAAGGGGAGCTGTTTTTCACCCTAGCATCCTTACCCCAGGGCAGGGCAGGCTGTGCCCACACCCCCGTGGCATTACCCAGGAGCTATGTGACAATTTGATCCTTGGGACACTGTAGGACAGGAAGGGATCAGGCTGGAGAGGGAGTCATAAAGCTCCTTGTCCCTCCAGGCTGTGCTGCTGTGCCTGGTGCCTGTCTTGCGAGCGGCGAGTACCCAGGCCAGCTGCCCCCAGCACTGCACTGCTAAAAAAGAGCGGTGCCCAAGCCCGGGCATGTGCTGCTGGACTATGCCATGTCCCCCGCTGGCTGACGGGCAGCCCTGGCCCTGTGAGGACGCAGCCAGCCCTGAGCCAGACACCGGGACACCGGAGTGCCCAGCACCACCATGGCCCAGGACTGGGACGCAGTGCTGTCGGGGATGACGACAGGCAGCCGCTCTCGGAGCTCCAGCAGCGAAGCCAGCCTGGCTCCCCGCTACCTCCTCAGCAAGCAGAGCCGCTTGCTCAATGGGACCACCCGGAGCGGCCGCGCCACCTCCCCCATGGGCCGCGTCATCCTCATCAATGCCCCCATCGAAGGTGCGTGGGGTGTCCTGGCCCGCTGCCCACCCCTATGGCCAGCAGGGCCCCAAAGGCTGAATTCCCTGTGTCTAGGGGCAGGGAGGGCTGTCCTGGGCCTGGGCGTGTTCACAGCAAGAGAGACACCCCTTGCAATTGCTCACATGCAGCTGGAGTGTGTGTGATTCGTCTGCTCCCCTGTCCCCACAGCCAGCAGCAACGAGAGTGATGTCATCAATGCCATCACAGTGGAGAAGAGCGTGGACGGCAAACTGGGCTTCAGTGTCCGTGGCGGCTCTGAGCATGGGTTGGGCATCTTTGTCAGCAAAGTGGAGGAGGGGAGCACTGCTGGTAAGAGGGTCAGGGTGAGCGACACCAGTGAAGATAGGCACATGCCAGCAAGAGCCTCTCAAGGAGCTTCTAAGTGACATGGGATCGCAGTGACAATGCCACTCTTCATGGTTGAAAGCCACCATTTGCTTCTTGCTGCCTTTGGCCATGAGATTTGCAGGCTGCCCAAAGTGAAGGGCAGGACACAGGAATAGACAGTCCTGTGCCAATGACTCTGAGCTCCATCCCCAAGCCACAGCAAGGTGACAAGCCACTCAGTGCAATTGTCAGGCACCCCTGCTTCTGTTCCCAAGGGTTTCAGATCAGGTTGAGGAGACATTGAAGGAGGGGATGTCAAACAAGGGCATCAGTACTAGGTCAGGTGCCCAGATGAGCTGTGTGTCCCTTGTAGAGCAGGCCGGGCTGTGTGTTGGCGACAAAATCACAGAGGTGAACAGTGTGAGTCTGGAGAACATCACGATGAGCAGCGCTGTCAAGGTCCTCACTGGCAACAACCGCCTCCGCATGGTGGTCCGGCGGATGGGCCGTGTGCCAGGAATCAAGTTCTCCAAGGAGAAGACAGCATGGTGAGCAGGGCATGTCCCGTGCCAGCACCCCAAAACCCAACCCCATGGAGGGCATGCTGGGGGAGGTTGATGAGGGATTCTGGGCAACAGGGAGGATACCTGTGGGACCCCCAGGGTGGAGTGGCATCAGAAGTCTCTGGCAAAGGTGGGGAGAGACCAGGGTGGGATACAGGATGGGATAGGAAGGTCTGGAGCAGGTAGGGTGGAAGCAAACCCCATCCTAAATATCCCCCATATCCATCACTCTCCTCCACTGGGTGCCACCAATGGTCCCATCCTGCTCCCTGTGCTCCAGGGTGGATGTGGTGAACAGGCGCCTGGTAGTAGAGAAAAGCGGCTCGACACCGTCGGAGAGCGGCTCTGAGGACGGGCTGCGGCGCATCGTCCACCTCTACACTACCTCTGATGACTACTGCCTGGGCTTCAACATCCGTGGGGGCAGAGAGTTCGGCCTCGGCATCTACGTCTCCAAGTATGGCTGCCCCGGGGCACGAAGGGGTTATGACACCCTAATCTCAGCTGTGCCCGTGCTGGGGCTTGGCCCCTCTTCTCTGGCTGAGCCCCCCCTCACTCTCAGAAAACTGTGGGCATTACTACCATGGGTGCTGAGCCACGGGGCCACCCAAGTGGAGGCATGGGGCAAGAGCAGGACTCCAGCAAGAGCCTGGCCTCATCCTGCCCCACCTGCTTCCCTAGGGTGGACCCCGGAGGGCTGGCAGAGCAAAATGGCATTCGGGTGGGAGACCAAGTCCTTGCAGCCAATGGAGTCAAGTTTGAAGACATAAGCCATAGCAAGGCAGTGGAGGTGCTCAAGGGGCAGACCCACATCATGCTCACGATCAAGGTACCCATGCCCTGCCCCATGGACCCTCGGGTGAGGCAGGGGTTGGCATGTCCCTTCACTGGCGCTGCCCCTGCTCAGCCCAGTGCCGGGGGCTGGTGCAGCTGCTGGCTGGTTGGGTTTCAGGCGGGTGGGAGGGGGGGATGCATTATTCATGGCTGGCACCAGATCGAGTTCGCCGGGGCAGCCAGCACTCACTGACCCCCTTGTCCTCTCCCCCTGTGCCTAGGAGACAGGCCGGTTCCCTGCCTACAAGGAGTTGGTGGCCGAGTACTGCTGGCTCAGTCGCTGTAAGGGCAGTGCCGTGCGGGTACTGGCAGGGGCGCTGGGCTTGGGCACGGTGGGGCTCGGCCCTGCATGCACGGGATATCTGACCACTGTAGGGGGGGAGAGAGCCTGCATGCCATGGGGTCTCAAGGCCTTGGAGGGAGCAGGGCCCTGTGCCGCATACCCACAGGCCTGATGGACTTGCAAGGTCCCTCCTGGCCCCCATCCTTGGAGGAGGCATGAAGAGCCCCCTGCCATGGCCAGCAGCCTTATGGTCCCTGTGATCCCACAGCATTCTACATGTCCATTTTCTTGGAGAGGACGTGATGATCCCTATGCAATGGCCCACTAGTCCCCATGGCCTGTGGTTTTCCCATATGTGTGCTGTCTTTGGGAGGGATATGGAGCTCTAGGTGGCCCACAACGTGTCACAGTGTGTTCCTGCTGTGCCTTTGCAGTGACCAACGGGCAGCTGCAGCAGCTGGCTCAGACCTCAGAAACCAGCTCCTCCATCTCCTCCTACTCCTCAGGACCAGCACCAGGGGCAGTGAATGGGCTGGGGGCAGCTGCCCCAGTGCCCCCAGCCCGCACCGTGGATGTGGCCATCTCCACAGAGGACGGGCCACGGCGGGGCTGGGCGCGGGAGCGCGCCGAGCGGGCCATGCAGACCGAGCCGGCCACCGAGGGGCTGCCAGAGACACGGCGCACGGTGCGGCCCCCCGAGCTGCTGCGGGACACGGCCATCCGGGGCCAGGGCACCCGCGAGACCCCCGGCACGCACCCACGCCGCGCCTTCACCCACTCACCCAAAACGGCGCTTCTGCTGGCGCTGAGCCGGCCACGGCAGCCCATCACACGCTCCCAGAGTGACCTCACTGTCGCCGGTAGGCACCAGGGCACAGTCCACACGTAGGACTCAACCCTGGCTGAAGTTCCCTTCCGACCCTGCATGCCCAGCCCTGGGAGTCCCACAGCTCAGGCTTTGCCCCATATGGAGAGCCTATCCCCCAGTCAAGGGATATCCTATAGTCCCTGACACACATGGATTCCTGGCCCCCTCTCATGAGCTTCCTATAGCAAACATCTTGGTCCCTATCCTGGCACGCTGTAGCCCATATGGCCCCCGGCCACCAGTCCTGGGTATCCTATAGCCCCACATAGCCCCAAGTCTGTCCCTGGGGCTTGCCATGCACCCCAAAGCCCAGCTCTATGGTGCCTGGTGATCCACTGCACCCCACAGAAGGATTCTTTTCCATCCAGTGTCTCTCAGTAGCCCTCCAATCCCCTGAAGTTCCCTGCCTCCAGATAAGATTTGGGGTGGCATCCCCTCACCTCTCCACTCCAACACCTCCTTCTCTCTGTTCACAGAGGAGAAGCGGAAGAAGGAGAAGCCAGAGGGACAAGGGGCACGGGGGGCTCCTCCAGGATTGCACCGCTCCAAGACCCTTGTCAACCTCTTTTTCAAGGGGGGCCGTGCCACCAGCCAGAGCTGGGCCCCCCCCAGCCAGGAGGCCCCTGGCTCCGATCGCCGGGCTCGCGCCAAGTCCCCAGGGCGCTCTGACGGGGACAGAGGTATCAGCCTGGGTGACAGGGCAGAGAGGGGCTCAACCTGGGATTCTTCCTCCTTCTATGGGCCTGTTGTGGCATCCCTGGCATGAAAGGGGCATAGGGAGGGGTTCTCCAAGCATGCAGTTCTGACAATGGGCGGTGACACTGCTGTCTGCCCTGGGCACTCACCGCTCTCCATCTCCCTTGCAGTAGGCGCTGTGCAGAAGTTTGTCATCCGGAGCCTGAAGCGGGGTAACAGGAGTGCCCGTGTGCCTGGCGGGGGGTGTGGGGCAGGCTCTGCATGCACCTGGCGCTGTGCTGCTTGTGTCTGTCCCGCTCTGGTGTGGAGTGAGCTGCTGGAGTAGGGGGGATGGGGAACTCTCTGGGCTGGCTGGGGCAGTCCTTGCCCCGCTGGCCACCCCTCCTTGTTTGCCTTCACAGAGAAAAGCCGGCGTGCCAGCATCCTGGGCCCCATGGGCATCGCCACCCTGCAGCCCAACAGCAGCGACCCTGAGGCCCGGCTCCCACACATCCAGGACACTGCTGCACGTCTCCTCAGCCCCGATGAGGTGACAGCCGTGCTCCGCCACTGCTCCCGGGTATGCACCAAAGGCAGGGCGCAGGCAGGGCAGCATTGCCACCCTGGGCTCGTCCCTGGAAAGCTCCTGCATCCTAGGGGCATGCTGAGCGCTCTGTGCCCATGCTTAACTCTGGGAGGTAAACCAAGGAACGGGTGAGGGGGCATCTGTCCACTGCTTCCCCTCTTGTGCCCACAGTACCTGCACGAGGGCAGCGTGGAGGATTTGGTGCGGCCACTGCTGGCCATCCTGGACCGCCCCGAGAAGGTCCTGCTGCTGCGGGATGTCAGGTAAGTGCTGCTATCTGGGAACCCCACTATTGCCCATCCTGGTGTGATTGAAGTGGAGCCTCACACATGCTCCTCAGCCCTTTTCACGCTCCATCCCAGACACTGCTACAACCTGTCCCCACCTTTTTGACTTGGCAGGGGTGTGGTGGCCCCCACAGACCTGGGCAGGTTTGACAGCATGGTGATGCCCCTGGAGCTGGAAGCCTTTGATGCCCTAAAGAGCCGCTCAGGTAGATCCCAGCCCCCCAGGGACCTTGGGCAGGTGGTGGTCAAGGGTGAGTGCAGCTCAGGAGGTGACTGGGGGTTCTCCCTGACTGCAGTGCGCTCACCTGCCCTCCGCCCGGCCCACCATGACGTCCCCCCCAAGAGACACCTCATCACACCAGTGCCTGGTAAGTGCCACCTGTAGGGTCTGCCTGGATACCGGGCTGCCCAGTGGGGACAGGGTGGAGGGAGGTTGGGGAAGGAGAGAGTGAGCTGGGATACCTGAGTGCAGGGGCTTCCCAGGAAAGAAGGCATCTGGTGTTCCTTAGTGTTGGGAAGACTGGGAGCAGCACAATCTGTGGATCTTGGGTGCTGGGGTTCTTGGGGAGGAGGACATGGAATGCTTGCAGAGAACTGGGGTGTGTAGGCATCCATAGATGAGGAAGATCTGGAGCCCTAGGTTGCAAAGGACGCAGGGCTTTGGGGTATTCATGGGAGGCCTGAGTGGCAGGGGTCCCAGTGAGCAGGGCTGCAGGTCCCTGGGGAGACCCCTGAGCCCTTCTCATTGCAGACTATCGAGGCGGATTCTTGCTGAAGCCAGCAGGGACCCCAGAGCCGGAGGAAGCTGGGGAGCAGCAGGCAAGCCCAGCCCGTCCAAGAGCCTCCCCCAGCCCCCGCCGGCCTCACCCCCGCACCTACACCCCCCTCCCTGACGTGCCAGTGGATGCTTATGCCTCCGTCAGCCGGCCCCTGCCCAGCCTTGGCCCTCGGCCCCCCAACTGGCTGCTGGCTGAGCCCCCGCCTGGCAAGGGCCACGGGCACTCTCGCAGCCCCCGGGCCACCTGGCGCAAGGAGCCCGCCAGGACAGCGCCCAACAGAGAAGCCGAAGTGCTGGGGAAGCCTCGCTGGGCAAGGCCCTCTCTTGCCCCTCTCTTTGGGGGGCCAGGGGGTGAGGCAAGGGCTGGGGCAGCCACCAATGGCCCCGAAGATGCTGGCAGAGAGGAAGAGGAGGAGGAAGAGTATCATCTGCTCACCGTCACCCTCTCCAAGCTGAAGCACTCGCTCGGTGGGTGGCAGATGGGTGGGTGGCACAAGGGTGGGAATCCAAGGGTGGGGTGAGGACCCTTCTGGAACCAGCATCAGTGGGATGGGTGGCACTCCCTTGGCAAGGGGCGAACCCCAGAGCATTCCTCAAAAATGAGAAGCGGGGGAAGAGCTGTCCCTGTCCTGGTCCCTCATCTCTGTAGGACCTACAAAAATAGGGCAAGACAGAGGTGCAGCTCCCCAGAGAAAGGTGGTACCGTGCTTGGGACTGGGTCGGGATCCCAGCCTAGCCAGCTGTGAGGGTCTCGTGGCTTCCTTGCAGGGATCAGCATCTCTGGTGGTATTGAGTCAAGGGCGCAGCCGGTGGTGAAGATTGAGAAGATCTTCCCTGGTGGAGCTGCCTTCCTCAGTGGCATCCTCAAGGTACAGGGGTACCAGCACGTGCCAGGGGGTGGGCAAATGTCCAGACACCCCCATCCTTTGGTGCCACTGGGTTGCTGGCAGTCTCCTGGCAGCCCAAAAGTAGCTGCACTTCACACCGTGGCTTTCCCTTCTGGGACCCAGGCTGGGCAGGAGCTGGTGTCCGTGGATGGAGAGAGTCTCCAAAATGTCACGCACCAGAGGGCTGTGGACATCATCCGCCAGGCCTACCGCAACAAAGCCAAGGAGCCCATGGAGCTGGTGGTGCGGGTGCCTGGACCACCACCGGAGTGATGCTGCCCCCCCTATTCGAGGAGCCATGCTGTGTTCCAGAGGAGCCAGATGGATCATTCCTGCACCGAGCTGTGGCTGGTCTCAGTGCAGCCAGAGGGTGTGAGAGCCAGACCTGCCCCAGGGGCATGGAGCAGCTGCCCACTACAGGACCCAAGGGAGGGCAGCACTGGCAACACAGGGAAAGGACAGGTGGTCCCTGACCCTGCTCTGGACACAGAGAGTCCTGAAAAAAACACAGCCAGGGGCTTGTTTTTAATCGCCGTTTCCGGGTGGTACACGGATGAGCCAGGCTCTGGGAACATAACTGAAATAAAGTACAAAAATCCCCCCCTGGAGCCAGGGGTGACCAAGCCACAGCTGGGCACAGACAGACTTTTCCTTTGGTTTGATGCCCCCGGGTGCCCAGCAGGGCCCCCCCACCTCTGCCCATCCCCAGGGGTGTCCCCAGGGTGTCCCCAGCTGGCACATGGAGCACCACGCCCCTCTCCCCTGGCAGGCTGGGCATCACAGAGGCATGGGCTTTTTTGGGGGGGAAACAGAGGGATGCTGGGGGCAAGAGTATGGGAAAGGCACTGAGGGCAGGCTGCCCCGTGGTAGGGGTGAGGGGGCACAGACTGGTGAGGTATGAGCTGGGAGAGGGTGATATGTTTCAATAGGTCCTATAAAAATAGAGTTATTTAAAATGGCACAGAAACGAATTCCCTGACAAACACACAAAGGGGCATGAGGGAGGGTGGCATGGGCAGAGACAGGGCACACGCCAAGTGACTGGGTGACAGTGCCAGCAGGGATGAGAGGGAGGGGACAAGTCAGCCCTCCCCCTGCCCAAGGTGACCCTGGCTGAAGCCAGCGCCGCCGCTAATCCCCAGGAGCTAAGAGGATCAGCAGAAACCAGTTCCGGGCGGCCCCAAGGCCAAGACTCAGCACCCACCTGACCCCACATCTCACAGGCACCCCTCACTGTGGGCACCCATACACCCTCACCCCAAGGCCTCAAGGCTGGGGAGGGGGCAGCCCTGCGGTCTCCCCCGCCCCTTCACAGTGGCAGCAATTTGCAGAGCTGGGGAAGAGCAAGGCCCTCCCCCCAGCCCCACAGCTCCCAAAATCACAGGAGCTGGAGGCCCCTTCAGCCCTCCAAGCACGGGGCAGGGGCAGGCAGCATCTCAGATCTCGGTGGCTGTTATCTCCTCAAAGGGCGGGTCGGGTGGGTCACAGGGCTCGGGCAGGGGGTCCTCGCCCTGAAGCCGGAGATGCTGGAGCCGCTGCTCGAGGCGCCGGTTGCGCCGGTACATCTGGATGTAGCTGTACTGCAGCTGCTTCTGGTAGCGGATGACCCGCTCCTTCTCGCCCTGCCACGTGCCGCGCTCCTGCTCGAAGGCATCTCGCTGCTCCTGCCCGCGCCGCCGCTCCAAGGCCACCTCCGCGCGCAGCCGCTCCAGCTGCCGCCGCAGGCCCACGCTGCCCCGGGGCTCCTCGCTGGCTGGAGGGCATCCTTCACCGGGTGGGGGACAGCCTTCACCCGTGCCTGGCGGGCATCGCGCGCGGGCGGCTTCCCGCAGCCCCACCACCTCCTGCTCGAGCCGGCCGGCTTTGGCGCGGAAGAGGTCAGCCTCGCTCTTGCGGCGCTGCAGTTCGTTGGCGCAGACCTCCAGCTCCAGCGCCTTGAGGCGGGCGGCCTCCTGCAGCCCCTGCACCCGCCGCTCGCCCGCCTGCAGCTGCGCCCGCGCCTCCCGCAGCTGAGCCCGCAGCCCCAGCAGCTCGGCGCCCCGCTGCGCCAGCTCCGCCTGTGCTTCCTTCAGCTGCTGCTTCAGCAGAGAGATCTCCCCTGACTTCTGGCACACCTGTGGGGACGATGGGGTTCAGATGCTGGCCAGGACCCCCCAGCCACAGCCTGCACCTCCTGACATGCCTGGCACTGCAGGGTGACTCACCTCCCACTTGGTCTCCTCCAGCCGGGGTGCTAGCTCAGTGCGCTCCCGCTGGAAGGAGGCACAGCGACGTTCCAGCAGTTCACGCTCCTGCAGCAGCTGGGTCAAGTCCTCCTGCAGCTGCTTCTTCTCCTGCTGCAGCTGCAGCACCTGGAGCTGCAGGACCTGCTGCCCCCGATGTGCTGCGTGGGCCGCCTGCCGCGCCTGGGCCGCACAGCGCTGCCGCAACCCCTCCAGCTCCTGCTCACACCGACGCTGCTTCTCCTCAAACACCTGGGCCAGGGGATGCACAGGTGCTGGGAGGGCAGCATGGCACCCTCCCACTTCACCTACCATCTCCAAGATTGGCATCACAGGGAGGGGGCAGCACATCTCCCCCAAACGGAGGAGGGGTCCAGGAAGAGTGTGATGTGGTGGTACACATCTCCTTGTGCTCCCCTATCCTTCTGCATGGCGGGATGGGCCCCCCATGTTAGCACCCCCAGAGCCTATAGGGATCCTCCAACTCCATCATAAGCAGGGAGAAGCCAAAGGTCCCAGGCTCATTCAAAAAAGGGCACCCCAAGATAAGGCTCCCTAGTCTGTACAACTGGTCCCATATAAGGCTCCCCCATGGACTACAGAGGACCACCAAACTGGTGGGAAAAATCCACATACCCAGACCCACAGGCAAAAGTATCCCCCTGCAAGGGTCTCTAACAGGTCCCTACTCCCAACCAGGTGGTATGTCCATACCTGTCTCCAGGGAGGGAGACAGGTACGGGACATGCGGACACCAGGGACATACCTGGCAGATGGCCACCTCGTTTTCATCCAGGCTGTCACGCAGGAGCTGCAGCTCGGCCTCCCTCTCCCGCAGCTTGTCCTCCAGCTCCCGCACCAGCATGGCCTCCTCGCCAGGCAGCGGAGAGCGCCCGCAGGAGCCACTCTCCGAGGAGGGCCGGCCCCGGCCGCTCAGCGAGCCCGTGCTCTTGCTGGAGGACGAGCGCCCGCTGTCCGAGTTGGAGGGGCGGCAGCCCCCCGGAGGGTCGAGGGGACCATGGGGGGTGGTCGGCAGGGCACCCACCTCTGGGTGCTGGCTGCAGCCCGTGCTGTAGGTGGGCAGGCTGGAGAGGGAGTTGCGCCCCGAGTCCGAGAGGGTGCTGGCACGGCAGCTCAGTGAGCCAGGTTTCTCAGCACCCAGCAAGTGGGTGAGGCTCACCTGGCTCTCCGAGAGCCCCAGGCGCGTGCCTGGCTGGGCATTCCGAAGTTTGGATACCACTGGCTTGAAGGCCATGGGCCGGATCAGGGTCTTCTCCACATTCTGCCAGGAAAAGAGGGGAGAGCGAGTGGTTGGGGAAAAAGCCCCATTAAGCCCCAAGGACTGCCTAGGAAGGTTACAGTGGGTGTGCCCAGCCCTGATGCCTTCACACTCCAAAGGAGACAGAGGCCAGTCACCACCCACTTCATCACCTTTCCATGGGTGTCCAGGTGAGCTCCCCAAACACCCTTGACATGATGGAGGGGACATAAGGAGCATAGGGACTGCGACTTCCCCAGGGACACCAGAAGTGTGGCCATATGACCCCATTTCACACATCTGAGTCAACAGTCCCAGTGTGGCACGGGGTGTAAAGTCAAGACTGCAGCACACACCCACCCACCCTGCTGCTGCCACCTCCCACCTCTTCCAGCTTGCCAGAGACAGGTACAAGCTTGGGGGGCGGCCCTCGAAGATGATCACTCGGTGCTTGGTCATCACGGAGATCATCTGAGTCACTACAGGGGCTGGCAGGAGAGGAGGCATCAAGCCAGAAGCCCCCATTGGCGTAGGAGTGGGTGACGATGGGCACAGACACACGGGGCTCCTCAGGAGTGGCCCGGAGCAGCCCCTCCTGTTTGCAGAAGGAGGCAGTGGAGGGGTCACCATCACTTGTGCAGTCGTGGTGAGGCCGGGCGGGCAGGAGGCTGCCCACGCTGCCCATGGCAGCAGGGGGTGAGCGGGCGGCGGCGCGGAGCTGTGTGGCCCCCTCAGCAACGGCGTCAAGGGGCACTGGCAGCGTCTGCACGATGGCCATGGCGGGGGGGCCCCCAGCGGGCAGGGGCACGTGAGCAGCCTGCAGGCAAGGGAGACAGGGCATCAGAGCCATGGGCACTGACAACAGTACCCCACCACCCACCCGGGTGGGCACGGGGGCATACCCAGGCCCCCAGTCACCATCCCCAATCTTAGAGGTGAAGGGCAGAAGGAGATGCCAAATGAACCAGAACAAAACCAGGATTAGTTGGGGGAAGTGGTAGCAGCAACCTCCAAGTTGGCCTTGGCACCTCAATGGAGCAGCCAGGGGCTGCCGGGGGCTGTGGGGTGCTGGTGGCACTGTAGGGCAGTGGCGATGCAGTCCTGCCTCATGCCGTGCCCTGGCGTGACCCTGCCACGGGAAGCGTGCCAGGACTGGAGGCGAATCCCGAGAGGCCTGCAGAGAGCTGGCTTACAGGCAGCCTGCCTGCCTGTCTGCCCCATGGGCACCTACCAGTGCAGCCTCACAGAGAGCAGGGGACAGCTCCCCACAGCAGCGTCAGCCATCTCCTCTGCCCCACAGCCCCCACCTCTCAGCAATGACCCCACAGAGCCTGCTTTCCACCTCAAACCATCCACAGTGGGGCACAGGGTTCCCTGGAGAGGGCCACCAAGGGGGCAGCTGCCAGGTGGGCACCGAGCTCTTTCCCAGCCCCAACACACGGAAGCTTGTTCCCGCCCCCTCCAGCTGGGGCGGCTCTGCCGGTCTCTGCTGTGACTCCCCCTGCCCCAACCCACGCCATACGCCCGCGTGACGGGAGCCGGCCGACGGGCCGGATCCATCCCCTGCTGCCTCATCGCATCTCGCACATGGCTGCGGCTGGCACAGGGCGCGGGCGGGGGGGGGGGGCGCTGCCCGCACGGTCTCGCCCGCCGAGCTGTCACCTGAAATCAATCCGCCTGCCAGCGCCCGGGGAGGGGCGAGCAGGGGAGAGATGCCGGCGAGCCAACCCCCCCACCCCCGCCCGCCACCGTCACCCCCACCGGCACGTGCCATCCCCAGGCACCGTGACCTCACACGGTGCTCGTGATACCCTTGGGTGGGCAGGTGGGTGACCCCCCCCAACATCTCCGCTCACCTCGCCAGCCGCTGCCCATCCGTCCGGTCCTCTCGGGCCCCCACACCGCGAACACGGCTCCGCCGGCCCCTGAAGCGGGGAGGAGGAAGAGGAGGGGGTCAGGGGGCTGAACGGCAGCAGGGTCCCCCGTGCTCCCCGCTGCCCCCCGCCCAAGTCCCCTAGCCGGCAGGGCCAAGGTAGGTGATGCCGACGTGGCACTGAGGGTGGCAGGGGAGCCCGGCGGCGGGTGCGCTGCTCCTGGCACCCAGGGTGGGCTGTGGTCACGCCAGGAAGTGTGGTGGGGACAAGAGCCTGCCACTGGGGACCTACTGATGCCAGAGGAACAGGAATCAGGAACACCAAAGGAACATCTAATAGCCCCCCAGCCCAACCACGCAAGGCACAGTAACCCACCCCAGCAAAACTCCCCCAGGATATGCAGGTCAAGGGGACGGACAGCCCTGGGGACAGTGGGTTCCTGCACAGCCTGGAGGGGACACGGTCACTGCTGGGGCCCCGCCAGGCAGCGAAAAGAACAGACTCCATCTTCTCCCTCTCCCCAGCCCCCCCGGCCTGCCGAGAGGGTCCCACCGCCGCCCGCAGAGGGAGAGAGTGCCCAGCCCGGCCTCCAGCCACCCAGTAAAACCAGTCACCAACTGGGGTGGCGTCATCTCCAGCCTCTCCGGCGGGAGCACAGCGTTGCCGGATCCCACCGTTCCGACCCCGAAACGGCAAGGGGACACTCGGTCCTTGTTCGGCCAGACCCCCCACCTTGAGCTGCTGTGGGGATTCCGGGCCCCCGGGGACCCCCGAGCCTCGACGGCATCTCAGGGACACCCCAGGGCAGGGGGAATCGCGGTCACCCCCGTCCCTCCCCGCATACCCAGCAGATGTGGGCGGACACCATCCATGCCCGGCTGTGCCCCCCTCCAGGCCCCCGGGACCTTGAGGTTCCCTCGATGATGCTGCCCCCCCTTGCCCGCCCAACGGGCCCCCCCGCCCTCCCACCCACCTTCCGCGGCCCCACTGAGTCCCAGAGCGCCAAGCCTGTCCCACGGTGCATCCACCCATCCCAACCCCACAGCACCCTGAATTGCCCCATGGCGCCCGGGGGCCCCACTGCCCTACAGGTCCCCCACACTGCCCTAAACCATCCCCAAAGTTCCCACGATACCCCTAAAATGCTTCACGGCGCTCCTGGGCCTCTGCTGCACCACACCGCCCCTAAAGTACTCCTAAACCAGCCCCAAAGTACTCCAAAACATCCCCAAAGTGCCCCACGGCGCGCCTAGGCCTGCGCTGCCCCATAGCTCGCCCCTGAAGCACCCCTAAAGTGCCCCGTGACCCCCTCAACTACCCCATTGAGCCCCTGAGCCTCTGTATCGGCAGAACCGCCCCGAAGTGCCCCCGAAACATCCCCAAAGCACCGCACGGAGCTCCAGGGCCGCCGCTGCCCCCCCAGCCCCCGGACGCCCCCAAATCGGCCCCGGGGGGCCCGGCCCAACAACACCCCGAGCACCAGCAGCTCCCCCCGAAGCACCCTGCCACCCAACTCCCCGGGGCGCCCCCGCCTCCCGCCGGCCCCGCGGGACCCCCGGGCGCCCCGGGCCCGGCCCCCGCACTCACCGCGGCGCCGCCGCCGCCTCCC
>VZUI01020620.1:0-79323 GCA_013401135.1 Cettia cetti | reverse complement strand
CCCGCGGTGCCGATCGGCCGGTGCCGATCCCCACGGAGCCCATCGATCCCCGCGGTGCCGATCGGCCGGTGCCGATCCCCACGGAGCCCATCGATCCCCGCGGTGCCGATCGGCCGGTGCCGATCCCCACGGAGCCCATCGATCCCCGCGGTGCCGATCGGCCGGTGCCGATCGATCCCCGCGGTGCCGATCGGCCGGTGCCGATCGATCCCCGCGGTGCCATTGCCCGCTGAGCGGGTCCGCCCGCGCCGGGCGGTGGCCGGCGCGCTCTCGGCGGGCGCTGCCCGCGCTCCAGACAGCTTGGGGCTGCGGTTCCGTCCGCAGGTAAAGCGCTGTGGGACGTTCCCTGTTCCGATCACCGAAGGGTTCTGTTGTCAGCAAATTACCAAATCCTACCGAAGTCCTCGGTCGTGTGCCCCGCTGACCCTGGGCCAGCTGCGGACCGCGCCGCCTTAGCTACGCTCTGCCCCGGCGGAGAGTTTGACCCCGTTTCTCATCCTGCCACAACTTCAGGGCCGAGATCACAATTTTAAAAGTTATTTATAAAATGGGATAGACGCGTTGCTTGTTACTGCAAGTAGTGCTATAGGAGAGGAGATTCTCTTAAATACAGTTTATTGCCTGGGGTCTCCGAGCTACAGCGCAGAAGAGGTGGCAGCCACGGTGCCTGCCGCCGGGAACGTGCTTCTCCCCTGGGCTACAACCGCTGTACATTGTGACAGAGCACAGGCATGTTTTACATTAGCGTTTATCTGTCAGTATTTGACAGGCAGAAAACTTCAATCAGTTAAGAGTACAGTATTTTCCCTAAATGTGAACAATTATGCAAAATTATGCTTGTTGTTTTACTGCTGTAAGTACTAATTTACCAATGAGATTACAAGCTAGGTCAACAGCAACATAAAAATCTGTTTAAAATACAAGCTAGTACATGGAGAAAATTATTTTCATGTGTACATACAATTAAGTAATTTGAAAAACAAAGTTCACCCATATAATTCTAACATCTAAAAGCTGTATAAATTCACCTTTATATGTAATCACTTACAAAATTTTGGACAACATAATAAAATATTGCCAATTGACAACATCCCAGACAAGATCAAAGTTATGGCTGCAGAAATATATAATTTATCAGTATGGAATAAAAATACATGCATTCATCACCGAGAGATTACAGTAGTCTTCTGGAGTTGCAAATAAAATATTTTTTAACCAACCGTTCCAAATTCTGGACTGCTACTGATACGTTTGTGAAGTTCCACAATTAAGAGGTGTCTGGGCTCACATTATTTACTAAAAGTGACAAGTACTTCAGTTTTCAGTGCTGTTCTGCACTTGCGTATCAGCAGTGAGAGTGAGCTGGCAGAGACCATGAATCTGATGTTATCAGCAGGTTTAGACTTCCTCTGCAGGTTGTATTAATCCCACCACACTTTCCTACTGATCCTCCGTGACCCTGAAGGGATTAGAATGACAACACCTCCCCCAGAAGCAGATTTGAGATGGCTGGAGGAAGCACAGGACGTGCACTGGCAATGCAAGGAGCATCTTGGTGTGCCATGGTGGCTAGGTTCCCTATGGCAGCTCCATGGCAGCTGACCCAGAACAGAAGCGCTGCCAGGTCTCACGTTCTGCACCACTGCAGCTGAGGAACTGCAGGGCCATGAAGTGTGCAAAGCTTCATACCCTCAGCTATGAAATTCTCTCAAAAGACACTGCAGCTGACTACTACAAACTCTGCTTTTGGCATGTGGAAATATTCCCCTATATCAAACTTGCTAAGTTGTCCCTGAGCCTGAGCAGACAATAGACAACAGAGTTAATTTCATATAGGGTAGAGATCAGAGCTAGACCATTTTAAGCTTTAGGACCAAACTGGATCTGTGTGAATCCTACAGAAACACTATCCAATTACAGACGTAAGTTACTAATGTAAAATCATCCCCCAGGCCAAGGAAATAGTACACACCTGCAGCAGACGTTGGGTAAGGTTTTCAAAGTAGTACAAGAAATTTAGTCATACATCTGCCAATAAAATTAATGGCTAATGAATTAAAAAAATAAGTGAAGCCTTCTGAGTAGGTTAAAAGGTCGGCTTAAATGTATATCTGCATTAAAATAAAAAAGGATAAAATGGATATACTTTTTTTTAATTAGAGCAATAATTCCATGGTTATTGACCCTTTCTTCTCCCTAAATGCTATCTATCTCAGTTTTACTTATAGCTAAACACTGTTGGCAACTGAACTTAATTTTGAATCCTTCAAAGGTTTTATTTTATGTATTTAAATAATTCTGTACAAGAAAACATAAATAAGCAACGGTTCCATAGGCTTCTGGATAATTAGGCAGTTGGGAGAATTTCCATGAAGGACACACCAAGCAAGGGCTGGAAATATGAGAATTCAAATTTAACAAAAAACTCTCATCTTGATTGCTTTGTTGAACCTAGCAAAACTCAATGACTTGTGCAGTAGAAATCTCACATTTTGGTGAAGACCTGCTGGGTCTGACCCAGACTGTCAAACGAAACTATATGTGTGTGCATATATATATCCATGAAATATACCATCATGGAACCTTGAGCACCTATGATGCCTGCCAGCTCTAGCAAGGAGAAGAGCAGTCTGACTCTTTTCACCTGCTTCTACATGAATTTCTTTTGCCAGCTACAGGGTTCAAAGGCACAAAATCATTAAAAAGCCTTTCTTGTTCATCAGCAACTTGCTCAGCCTATACAGTATCTACTGCTGCTCACCTGGCTATAATGGCATTTCCAAATGGGAATTCTGACAAAGTATTACAGTATTTCTTAGCAACAGGTAAAGCACCCATAGCCATTAACATCAATAATTCAGCTCATCCAGACTTAAGTTAAAAATATCTTCTCTCAGATGTTATCTACTGTTCATAAACAAGGATGTCTTGAAGGGGTTCTGACCTTGCAGCAGGTATGATGACAGCAGTAGCCTGTAATAGGAATGCAGACTTGGACAGGAGCTTCTAGGGTTTCAAGCCAACCAGCACGATACATAATCCATTGCAGAAACTCCTCATGTTCTAGGTTAAGGCCGTTAAGTTTTCTCAGGGCTACTGTTTGGTGGGAAGGCTGCTGCTATTTGCATGGGGAAACAAGTTCAGAGGAGCACCTGCAAAACACTGGAATGAAAACATTGTTTTCTGAACTCAATTAATCAGTGTAAATGAGAAAAATCTTGACTAATTCCAGCTAAAGTACTCCTGAATTACAGTGGGATGACAGCTCTGAATCCAAAGCACAATGTCTGTGGAAGAAAATATAACCACCCCTTTCTTTATGCACTTTCCCTTCATTCCACCTCTAAGAACTAGAGAAGCATTTATTGTCTTTCTCAGGTGATGAGAGAATAAGCTACTTCCCTGGAACCAGAAAGGAAACCTTGATCAGCCAAGGTCTGAATTCTGCTCTCATCAATGCCAAATCAGTCCCTTGCCTGGGAGAGGACATGACAGACTTACTATTGATACTATTTTTATGGAAATGTCAGCATTGCAGCAAATGTCAGCAAATTATCTATCTATAGCCTTCACTATCATTATTATTCCTTTTAATGAAGACTCAAATCACCACATCATGCATCTCAATAAGTCAGCATGCCTAACCCATGCCAAAAAACCACATTTCTTCTTGACCCTCAAAGCAATCAGCTTATGCTGCTGAAGCAGGAAGCTTGTTTGTCCTCTGCATTGTTGTAATCTTGTGCATACAGCTGCAAACGTTGTCTTTGCTCACAAAGCTTCTTAAATCCCTTTTTTAATTCTACTAAACTCTTTGCCTTGATGACTGTCCATGACAATTGGATTCCACAGACAGAAAATATACTTGTGTGAAATCGTATTGAAAATGTGTTCTGGGAGGTTTTGCTCTATGAATTGGGGCATAGAGGCTGCAATTAGCTGACTTCATTACACACTTGATGAAATTTCATTTTACTTGAAGTTCTCCTTGCCTCTATGATTTCTGCTACCCTCCATTACTCTTCATTTTGCACAGTTAACTTTCTGGTTCCTTTTCAAGTCCTTTGAGGCAAACTCTGGCCCTTATGAATGTATGTGAGCACCTGTGCAGCCATGCACATAAAAATAGGGAAGGAACAACACACACACAGGTTAGGCTCTTCCAACATACAGGGCACCACAGGGACTCTCTGGACTCTCCTCCCAGGCTGAAGTCAGTAATTGATTTTAATGGGAGCAGGGCTGAGCTAATGCTGGCACTTTGGAAAATCCCACCCAAGGGATTCAGTGATATTGAAAGTGCTTGAGGCAGGTTAACTGCGGGCATTTCCACTAATGGGGAATGGCGCAGTTGTCTTTATTAATTTTCCTTCTCCAAAGTGCAATTAGAATGTATGTAATTTTATATCCTTAGGATCAAAATAATGTAAAACGCTTCAATTTTTAGAGAGTCTTACTGAAAGGCAAATAAATGAGTGATTTTCTGCAGCATAGTTACAGGCCTTAAGATCTATCACACCCCCCAAGAATCTATAAATACTCTCTTGCTGCCCTTCTTTTTCCTTCAGCTGACTTAATATGATTACAAGGGAAAATAATGTCAGTGTGGGTCCCAATCACAACAGATGCACTGGCTATTTGTAAAGCAAGGTTTTTCACCGTCTTCCTGTAAACAGGAGAAAAAATACATTTCTATATGACTATACCTTTAAAACCAAGAAAAATAAATTTCAGTGGTGAAGATGAATTGGAAAATGGCAGATAACATGGGGAAGAAAAGGTGGCATTAAGTGGAGTGAGGTGCCAGCAACAGGAAGGGGGATAATATAAACAAATGCTAAAATAGAGGACATCATCTCTGTTATGGTCAGCTTTTGGAGAGGTCACTACAGGGTAAGTATGGTCTAAATAAAGAAACCAAAGCTATGGCAACGATTTTGCAAACAACTCTACAAATAAATACAATTTTTATCTGAAAACTATAAGATTACTCATTCATAAATATGCTGAGGTCCTGGCACATTATTCGCTTAAAATACAAATGCATTGATTTAAACTACACTAGAATTTTAAGCATGGTGGCAAACATCACCACTTCAAAAGATCCCATTGTGTAATGGCGGAAATTTGGTCATTAACATCACAGTGAAATGACAGCAGAATACCAGAACTTTTGCAGTCTTGAAAACCACTGCTTTACATTAAATAATCAAGTCCACAATATGTTTAAAATACTGAGGGAGGTGAGTGGCAGAGTGGGGTAGGAAAAGAAACTCAGTTTGTTTCTACTTGCTACTTCTACTTTGTGATTGAAATTTTTCCAGCAAGGTTATTTTCTTGAAATGATCTTCTTGTTATTACTTTACTGACTATCTAGATATAGGGCTGTGCTTGATACCAAACTGGAAGAGCCCCAGGATAGCCCAGGGGCCTGCCTTAGGCATTTCTCTGGGTCAGGCTGGAAAGCACTTCTCAGAAGATCTTTGGATTTCCTTATCTACATTACCATTACAGAGTAAGGCATGAAAAAAGCAACAAGTAGTCATTTACCATTCAGATTATTTTTAACCTATTTTTACTTCCTCCATGACAACATTTTCTCATTTTACACTGAAAATGCTCTTTCATCTCACGTCAGAAGTGACATCTTCTGCTTGCTGAGGTAGAAAAAGGGCATTTTAATGTAAATGTTGAAAATGTTGAAATGTCCTTCCAGACCAAATACTTTATATGCAGTTAATGCTCATTACAGAATAATTGCCTGCTGGATCTGATTCAATAATTCTTAAAGTGTAAATGATTTTATCAGTGTGCAATAGAATTATCGGTTACCTTGCTGCCCAAGAGAGAACTGAATTTTGGATCTTCAAAAAAGATCACTGTGAAAATCCAAAAGACTACATTTAGATTCCTTTTTTTACTAAGAAATTCAGTCAAACCCATTTCTGCACTGGCCATAATTGCAGGAGGAGCTTTGTGTGGATGCACTGCAGCAATGTGACACAGTTCCTGGAGCTGCAGAGATAGATTGACACATCTCTGGTATACTCAGTACTGGCAGTGGTTTGTTTTTCCAGTTACTATTAGCTGTTCTTCCCCAAATATCTTCTGCCACATCTTGTCCTCCATCTGATTCTGGAAAGTGACCTGCTCAAACAGACTTTTCATTTCAGGTGACAGCTGACTCTAATTAAGTTGCAAGATCAGGTAGAAAGTACAGCTTTCTCTAGAAGTTCTATTTATTAACTGTACCTAAACGTTTCTATGCATATATGAAATATTTGATATATATCTTGTAAGTCATACATTAGGATTTACTGGAATTTCTGTCTTGATGGCATAAGTGACATTGGCTGGACTGTTAACATTTTTTAAAAGAAATAGTTTAAATTGGTGCAGTTGTTCTCTCAGTGAGTGACTGAACATAGTTCTGTGAAGTTTCAGATTTTTTTTTTTAACAGCTGTAGATAACTGGAATGGTAGATTTCTGAACAGTAAATTTCAGCATTTTTATTGTTTTACTTTGAAACTTCTATTTTTTTAAAAAAACCCCTCCCATTTTGAATTAAAAAATGGAAAATAAACATTTTGGCATGTTTAATGTAGTCTGTATGATGTTTCTGGACTTACCAGGGGGAGCTGTCATGATTTTTTGATTTTAGTGATGAGGTAGGAAAAATTAAATGGTACTTCAAAATAACTTTGAAGATTTTTATTCAAGATTTGATGAGCAAAAATCCAAGCAATCCTCATTAGTAATTCCTTCAGAGAAAATTTCCTTCTTGAATGGTAATGTATACTTTTGAGGTGGATGACTTGGGAGCATCTGTATAGGAAAATTCAACTGCCTTAGCTATCAGTGGGATTTCTCTTAGTCTAAGACACATGTGCAGAGTTATTTACAGATCACCCATACACATAATGTATGTTTGCATGCAATTTGTTCTCAAGTACTCAGGGATTACCTTTAACTAAATGAAGAGTGGGATTAAGTGAACATATGGTGTTAAGAACGCTGAAAATAAAATCCCCCTCCATCTTATTCTACCACACTTATATTGCTCATTAGGGGATTACTTCTAAGTCTGTGTGGACAAGCTTTCTGAGGAAGGAACTGACAGGCATCAAGTTTCACAGGTTATGAGACAAATCCTGCAAAATTATACTAAGTGAAAGGTATCTTGTCTTTTTTTCAAATCTTGAAACTAATTTTTCCCTTGTACTGTATCAATGTGTACATGTAGAAAAAGAGAAGACCCAGTGGATTCTTTTGACTCATGTTATCTCAGGTAGGTTTTTTATAAGTCACACTACAGTCACAACTGAATGCTGCCTTCTTGTTAAACATCTTTTTATAAATGCAACTGGAAAGCTCATAAGCCTACACTGAAGAGAAAGGTTTTAATCAGAAAAATCTAAACATTTATTTTAAAAAGTTATTTGTGAAATTAGACTTAAATCCCATGATTTTCCCTAATAATTTACCTGACAACTAAGCAAAAAACAGACAGGAAAAAACTTGCAACATTTATTGTATATGCCAACTGAACAAACTGGATAAGACAGTGTGAAAATAGCATCAAAAGACAAAACCCATGGTCCCCCAGCAACTCTGTGGTTTTGTATTTAGCTAGTGTAGCCCAGTTCATGCTTACCAACCTCAGTGAGTTCTTCTGGTTGCCTTGCAAGTACCCTACTGGCACTTCTCTTTCTTGAGCTGTGTGTATATTTGTATGCTAGGTGATTCTGCTGCCTTGTTACTCCCTCCAGGGTCTCCAGATCCTCCCAGAGGTCTGTTAACATTAACCAATTTGCCCAGCCCAGTACACCCTCTTCACATAAGCTTCAAATCCTTGTAAAACTCTTCAAAATCTAACCATCTCCTCCACTTCTACTGACTAGTTGTCCTCCTATAACTACAAGCTATCTTGTCCATTGTGTCCTCAAATAAACTCTCTGGACCAATCTATGAAGCTACTGCATGGTCCCTTACAAACCTATTCCATCTGCATCCCATTTTGACATTGGTAAAATTGATAACACCACCAAAGCAACCAGTAGGAATACAAATGTTTCAGAGTAGCAATCTGCCAATGCTTACAGTGCACAAAATCTATGTGTGCAACTGCCTGTTTTTATTTTTGCTATTCTTGTCCTTCCTTTCCTATTTCCTCTACAGGATATTTTTCCACTTTTTTCATTGTGTCAAAACTAATTTCAGCTTTTTAGTAAAACATATGTCCCCTGTCACATATGTGTGAGTATCTGGCATAAACAAACACTGAGAGCAGAGGCAGGACCTGGGTTACCACACCCCTACTGCTGCCAATACTGACTCAGGCAGCAGGCAGCAAATCCCACAGATCCAGGCTGCATCAGCTGCACAACAGACTGGCTGCCCTTACAGCCAGTGTGTGAGCAGTACACCTGGTGCCCTCAGACACAGTGGGCAGCTGGTCTGGTTAAAATGGCCAGCCTGGAGACCCTCAGCTACTGAGCTACCTGGCCAGAGTGACAGCTCCTGCAGGGCTGCTTCAGCAGCTCCAGACAAATAGCTCCATCCATCTTATTCCATCAGGACAAATCTTTTGCACTGGAGCCTGAGTTCTGTTACGGTACAATAATCAATGGTACAAAAGAAGCCTGGTCTTTTAGGGGCTTAGGCCTGCTGATTTAGAAATGCATTGCAGAACATTCAAGGTGACAGGCTGTGCTCAAGTCTCACCAGAAATGGGATCTGGGCTGCAGCTGCATGCCTGTCCCCAAGGCAGGTTGTGTTGTGGTGGCAGTGGGGGCTACAGCTCTGTAAGCTGGGCTGCATGTCTGCTGTAGCAGGCAGGCATCCTGCACTGCCTGCTCCTCTGCTAGGACTGCAGGGGATTGAGGGGCAGTGCCAGGCCCCTTGCAGCTGCAGGAGGATGTGGAAGGCTCTTAATGCACTGGATGTGGCAATGCTCTTAATGCACTGGCTGCTTCCTGAGAAACTCCTCTACCACAGCCTAAAAACAGTGGTGAGTAGGGCTTGTGCAGCTGGGACAGGCTGGGGAAGTGAAGATTCAAATTGCAGCTGTGTCTCCTTTAAATAGTTTATGAGTGGTGCTCACTTTGGGTTTTGTTTTACAACCAAGCAGAAACCAGCCCCAGCAGCACCCCATATGTTCCTTCTCTTTTGTTTGCTTGGGCATGTTTATTGTACAGGTTTACTTAGGATCTAGCTATGACTATGTCATGGGTTTGTTGTGTCCATATTCAAAGACATGAGACTGAGCCCAACACCTGTGTTTAAAACATTATGGCTGTGTCTGAAAAGTCAGAAAAATGGGCATTCTGAGCTATTCTTACACCACTCTAAACAGTTTTAGCTAGCTAAATAGAAATCCTGCCACTAAATACAAGTGTCAGATTGCAACCAGATTCTCGGCATGCCAAGCCCACATCACTGTTGTTCTGGATTTCCCTTTCACTGAGTAACCTGGCAGTGCCTTGTGTTAAACAGCCGATAGCAGAGCTGCTGTTACCTACACCCTGCTCATCTGACTGCTCCTGTGCAGTTCCACCTTTCAGTGTGTGACAGTGGACTCGCAAGAATCCCAGGGCATACTGAAGGAAGAAGCACAACTTCTCTTCCAGATGAGAATGTGCCCAGAGCCTGAATTACTGATGCTCAGAAAGTGGCGTGCAGAACAGTGAAGCTCAGACTTATCCCTTGGAAACAAAGGTCCTTCTTTCAAAAAAGATAATTCTCCTTCTACCATATCCTTTGGTCTCCAGAATATCCCTAACCCCATCTGCTCTGTCCCCATCTTACCCTTTCTCTATGTAATGTATCAATTTGCTGGTTTTGTTGACCCATATTTGGACAGCTTAATATAAATCATTCACTCCAATGTGAAGGTTCAGCCTATTTGTAGCCTTCTATAAGTGCTTCCCACTTGAGGATTTCAAGATCCAAATGGCTCCCTAAGTGTTGATGTATTTGCTGCCTCCTTTGAACCTAAAAAACACACAGGTGGCAACAAGATGTATGCAAGCAACATATGCTGCTAATTCTCTCTGAAAGTCTAAGATTAAAGCTAAGTCCACTGAAAGCCTGTGCCATTATATGAGTATCAGTCAGAGAAAGGAAATTTTGACAGCATTTATAATTCTAACATGTAAGTTAGAGTGAGTGTCCTTGGAGGAAATTATTTTGGTCACCATGGCAAATGCTGAGCTAGTGTAAGCTACATGGGTTAAAGCATATTTATTTTCCTTTGCATTAGTTGTCCCTGCAGTAGAACTGTGTTTGAACAGTTGGTAGATTCAATCTAGCATAGACCTGGCACATAGTTCCCTGCTACATCCATTCCTGTTCCTTTCTGATCAAGAGTCATGTGGGATTAGCACAATAAATCTAGACTACAGCAGAGAAGCAGTGTTCATTTTAATTTTTCTAGTATTATTTAGTTTGTGATACAGTTGAAATATAGCTGGAACCCAGTGTTTACTATGTATTTAACTTTGCCTTTCCCACTGAAATGTGTAATCTGTACTAAAGAGAATACTTCTGCAGCACAAATTCCCTTCTCAGTATTATTTTTTGTATAAAAATAAGGTCACTCAAGTAGTATTTTAAATTTGTGTGGTGTCATTGTTTGCTTCTGCAAAATCAGCCTTAAGTGAATACTTACCAGAGCATGGAAGATAGGGCTGGAAGGGGGTAAGTCAAGAGTGCTTAAAGGTTCACTTCATGAAAGTGAGTTTCTGATGAAGCTGAAGCAGAACCACATGAAGCTAGAAAAGGTCTCAAACCTGGCTGCTTACAGTTAGGAATCTATGTACCAATGATTAAATGCAATGGCCTGGTTTTCCAAAATGGTTGACAGGCATCCATATTCTCCGTCCATATTGAAATCAATAGGCATTGCGTATGCTTAAAACCCTGGAAAACCAGGCCACTTAGAGTTTAAATATTTGGAGCTTAAATTTCAACTCTAGAGTCAAAAGTCAGAGTATCTAAAGCCTATTTTTAAGTAGGATGTTTGATCTAGTGCTAGAGATTACAGTTAACTAAGATAAATGATTCCTATGCTGACCCCCACTGCATCCAAAAACATTACCCTTATACTGAGATACCTTAACGGTAGCCTAGGCCACAAACCGAGAAACTATATTTGAGATCTCATGTTGGAAACCCTTTCTACAACAATGTTCTTCATGGATATTATCCCTAACAGTCAGCATTTCCATTAAATTTGAATGCAGTTGTTATCAAAGTGCTGTTTAGTCCATTTGGTTTAAAAGAAAGAATCAAAACAAGCAGAAAAAGTGGCTGCGCAGTTTCCATCCTGGACAAAGGTACCATTGCCCTCTGCAAAGAGCTGGGTGCCTAGAGCCTCAGTGCTCTGAAGCCCTGCTGTCTGGACTTCAGGTGGGGGAAGGCTGAGGGTTTGGGGGAAATCACCTCAAACAGCTGCTCACCGGCAGGACTGAAGTGGCATAATCATTCAATCAAATCCTTTGCCAGTAAAGGCCTAACCAAAAGCAAACATAGATAAAGGAGTTTCCCTGCTTCTAATCCATGAAATAGAAACCCTATTTGCTTGGCCTGGGAGGCTGAACAGGTGATCTGTTTTTTGGTTAACCATTACTATAGTGATTGGCTCCTCTTGGGGGCACAGAGGGAGAGGCACTGGTTCCTATTTCCCACTTAGCTCTGAAAAAGTGTCAATGACCACTCTCCTTCGGTCATTGGGATCTTTGCACCTGCATTTTTTCTTTGTGTCTGAATCTTGTGCACAAGATTCCTTGTGCCTGACCACAAAAAGTCATTATGCCACAGGGTGGAACTTGGCTTCATCTTCCTGTTTGTCAAATGGGGCATTAGAAGACAGTGCTAGTAGCCACAGCACTACTTCACAGCCACCACAGTAGAGTCCATTCTCTCACCATTAAGGAAGAATATTGGATTATTACTTCAAACACTCATCAGAGCATCACACACAGCTCTGCTCATGGCTACCAGTTTTATGGATGCAGAATCCAATCTTTGCTTGATATTTTGGCCTGTGTTTAACAAGGTACCATAGGTACCAGTGGTCCCAGGCAAGCCTCTGCAGTGCTGTGGAGATGGCTTGGGGCCCAGCAGAAGCAGAAGCACAGCCACAGGGATGTGGAGATTGTCATTTTGTGCTGGTTTAAGTTAAAATTGCAGTCACAGTGTTTCTGGAGTCTCAGTGATACTCTTGCAGCTGCACAACTGTCTTTAGTATGAACTTCCAGCATGTAGCCCATTATTTTGCACGCTAGAATAGAAAAGGTCTCTTAAACAAGTACAAGTTCTTTCAAAGAATTTACCTCATCGCCAATCCTTATTTTGAAATGTCCTTGTAAGCATGAGATTTCTATGCACATCTTCTGTTTCCTTTTATTTCTGCCCCAACACCAAGACCTGATGGTCACAGCCTGCTCTCCCTGATTTGTCTGGTGGAAGGAAATTGAGGAAAATCACTACAATGCAGGATCTATTTCTGCAGGGTTTGAAAAAGGATTTAAACAGTAAATACTGCCAAGAGATTGCAGGGGTCTGAATCCTATTTTTTAAATATTGTTTGGACGGTGCCAATGGTATGGTCCTTTATGTTCTAGAGGCCAAGACTTCCCTAGTTATGTAAAAAAAAAGTTCTCAGAAAGCAGCTGTGTGTTAGGTAATCACTGTACTGTTCAGAAGTGGGGAAGGCTGGTGTTCATGCATCCTGCAAAGCCCTGACTCCAACCCACCTAATATAGGAAAGACTTTCTGATTTTAATGGGTATTGGACCAGATTTTACCCATGAGTAGTAGTGAATGTTGGTGTGACCCAGATTCAAGAACGAGGTTGCTGGGTACATGGTACAGGTAAATAGTGAGTACTAGTGGGGACCATGATAACAATGCAGACTCCCTAGAGCAACCTCAGAGCACTCTGCATGACTGAATCTGCCTCAAGCCATGACCTGCATCTTCAGAAATCTTTCTGACATTGGGTAATTTATGCTTTCAATACATCTGCAGGGGAAACTCTATGACTAGGTTATAGGAAAAGAAGTAGCAAGAGAAGCAGGGATGCATTTGTGCTGAAGAGCTGGAACTTTTGACGAAAGTGAGAAAAGCTGAAGGGGGTACCTTCTCTGTCAAAAAAAAAAAAAAAAAACACAAAAAAACCAACAACAACAAAAAAACCCAAACCAGGCTTCTTCTTACTTCTATCCACAAAGAGATTTTGTCTGAAAGCCAAAATTAAAACTCAAAAGTTCCTGGCTTAGACCAAAACCCCACTGTGGGATAGTGTTTCATTATAGAAGTTACTTATCTACTGAAACTATTTAAAGACAGGAAGTGTTATCTGTGGTTAGGATTAATCTTCTCTGTCGCATAGCCTGTCTCCTGAATGAGAGATTAATGCAGAGTATAGCTTCCTGACAGGCAAGAAGCATGGTATGGATTTTGTTAATTTCTGTGGGAAGAAGCAAAGCCAAGTAAATTGCGCCATGCATTGCAAGTTGGAACACTGTCAGCCAAAAATAGCTCAGCTCAGACTGCTCATTGTGCCAGACCTGATAGACAGAAATGGGCAAAGAAACCTCTATCACACCCCAACATCCATGTCTACCTTGCCAAAAAGGGAAAGTGTCCAAAATACTGGACATGCAGCAGAAAGTAGGCAGCTTCCACTTGTCCTGATGAACTTCAGTACTCCTTCAAGAGAAAATGAGAGTGCAAGAAAAGCAGGACACAACAGGAAGGTAGAGCAAACACATAGAATGTCAACGTGGAATGCCAACATCAAAGATGATGGTTGAGGAGCAGAGGCAGAATGGAAGAAAATGTGACAGCCTGAGCTGGCATTTGCTATCTTGTGTGCTCAGTCAGCCATTGACACCTTGACCACACATACAGCAGGCACACAGACAGGGCAGGATGAGACCCAGCTACAAAACATCCTCTCTGGGCTCTTGTCGTGCTGCCAAGTTGCAGATATAGTGCACTGCCCTTTGTGCACATTCACAGAGGAGAGGAACTTGTGACAATAACCCAGGATAAGATTTTACTTGTTTAACTTGAAGGAAGGAGGTCATCACATATATCTTTCATCTTCCCAGATGGGGCTGCCTTGTCTGCTTTGCTATTTGTATAGCCATCTACACAGCTGAAATATTTGCATTTTTTCACTGTGCCCTGCAGCCAGTGCAGCACTAGTTGAGCTGGTAAAATGCCAGACTCTTAGTCAGTTGTAAGACTGAGCTGGTGATCTAGTCGGCTTTGTTATGTTATTGTCAGCCACAGCAGCAAGATAGCAGACATCACCACCGAGATCATCAAAGAGAACATTCATTCTTAAGGAAAAAAACCCAAACAAAACTGGGTCATAAATTACAGCATAAATCTATCTCTAGCCTAAAATAATATCTATTATTATCAAAACATGTATCCTAGAAAAAGGTCAGGGCTTGACCTGCTTGTTTTGGATGATATGATATGCTGCTGTTGGTAATGATATGATTGGAGCCATATGGATCTCCAGAAAATGATGTGTTAATTATGCGTTAATGTGATCAGTTCATGTGTGCCTAATGTCTGGTTTTCCAGTGCTGATGTACAGTTTATTCCCCAGCAGATCAACTACATGTGAGAACTTTAGGGATAAATACAGGAAGCTGTTGCTTGAAGACAAAGGAATCTGTGGCATGAGTCCTTTTTTTTCCCCCCCTTAAAATGATGATGGGGTTGTTAATTTCAAATTAGAATTATTCCTGTTTTAGTGGAGGAGAAGATGGTGTTTGAAGTATAAGACAGTAGAACACTGTCTTGTGTGCTACAGCCTGAGTGTAACGCAACAGGATCAACGTAGTGCAAACATCCCCCGTTTATCTTAGCAGGACATGTAAAGATTATTTTTAATCCTTTGAGTGCTTTGTACCTTTAAGATGGTATTTCTGAAACCATGAAAGGCTCATTGGTACATTAAGTATTGATTACTTACAACACAGCTCACACAATATTTTTGTGGTACACTACTGAATTAAAACAGTTTGTATTTTCGCTCTTCTTAAAGATCTCAAGTTTCAATGATCCGATGGGCAGCTTAGAGCTCTGACACACTTCTTGTCCTCAGTTGTCCTTATATACTGCTTGGAAGGGCTGGGCAGTGGCCAACATCCCTTCCAGTCCCCAATGACACAGGCTCAGACATGAGAGCTGCATCAGAGCCGGCCATGAAAGCACAAGGTAATCATGCTGTACACTGTGAATGGCTGCACCATTCAAGTAGAACTGTTTCATGCATTCATTACATGTTGTGTTTGGAGAGTGCACTCAGGATCTAAAGGCACTGCCTGGCAGCTCAGCTTCACTTCATCCTAATGAAAATAAGGTGTCTTGTGTAGACATGACAACAGAAACCATGCCTCAAGACACATCTGGCCTTCTCTGTGTTACTTTTTCCCCTCTGTGTGGCTTTAGCCTTTTCAGACTGCTCCTTCTGGGCAGCAGGCTGTGGGTATGTGTTTCTCTGCAGATAGCACTGTTCCCTGCCTCTGAAGAGCCTTCATGTTGTAGTTTGCTCTTTTCTTTATTCCTTCCCATGTAAATAGAGGGGTGGATGTTTTATAGATAAGGTCTGGGAAATGGCTGAAAGTGTGTGTCTATGAAACATAACCAAACAAAATGAAAGCTGGGACTGACCTTTGAAATTTCACTGCAAACATTTTCATGCATGCAAGTGGCTTAGTTGATTTCAGAAGGGCTGCTAGTTCATAAAGGCTATCTGTGTGGAAGAGACAGAAAGATGGACACTTTTTTATTGATATGATAATGAAGCTAGCTTGAGGCTGCTACACTGATATTGTGATAAAGGATGCCTAAGAAAGATAGCAAGTTCATAAAGTGTTTCATTTTAAAGCATGTAGAATATTATTAGCAGAGCAGCTGTGGCTTTTTATGTCATTTTGTAATGCATGTGATGTGGAATTTTGAAATTAAACCCCTTTTTATGGCTGTCTTTTGTCATGTACTTTGTGACCAAGAGTCTCCTTTTCCAGGACATTCTCTAATCGAGTGTGCACTAAGACTCAGACACCTTTGAAGGGTAAGGACCTTTAAAGCACAAAACCATTTTCCAAGAAGAAAATGAGGTGAGTTTGGCAGATTGAACTAACTAGCTCTAAGGAAGAAACAGCCTGTGTTTTTGCATCCCTGCAGCGGAAGAGCTGAGACATTCCCAGGCGTGGCCCTGGCAAAGTCCAGTGCCCACGTATTTCTGGAATGAATGCCAGCTGCCTCCACCTCTTCTCACTCACACACTGAAACACTGTACAGTCAAAGCCATCAGGACTTGAGGAGAACTCTGCAAATGATCTCAGGGGAAAGTAATCTAGGACCTTTTGCTCCTAAAAAAGGAGACCCCTGAAACTGGACTCGTATTTCTAGAGGACAAGTGTGCCTTTTGAATGAAGAACAGAACCTGAAAAATTTTTATGCTTTCACTCCTGAAGGAACTCCTGGGCATTTCACCTCAGCCATTAATTCTTCCAAACAAAATCAATGCAAATTTAGAACTCATCCTGATTGCTTTAAACAAAAAGATGGGCTCATGGAAGTACATAGCTGTAATACAAGTCCTAAGTCACAGAAAGGGTAAAGGACTCCTGCCACTATGTTCAGCCACAAAATCTGTCATTTTCCACCAGAGACACGGAGTAGGTTCTAGATCATTCTGTGAACTTGAGAAAACCACTGAATCATTTCTTCGTTTAGTTTCCTCATCTCTGAATAAGGAAATCATTTTGCAGAGAGGGATTTAGCTTAGAGATCTGTGGAAAGCTCTTTCTACTCTGAAGGAAAATATGACAAGTATATGACAATGTTGTGACATACACAAAAAAAGCAGCATTAAACCCAGCTTCCCTGTAACAGTCTTGTAAACAATCAGCACCTTCCAGTGGATATGCTAAAATCAATAACATCTTCACACATCCAGGTCCTTTCGAGGCTCAGCTGCCAAACATGACCTTGTAAAACATTACATTCCTATGAAAAACAAGTCTGGACACTGATAAGCAGTACTGGAAAATTACACTTGATCCAGCAGACCAAGAAGCATTAGATTGTTAATCTCTTATCCCTTCAAAGATCTAGTCCACTTAGAAATGAAAACCCATTGTTACCAAGGCAAGGAAGCATCTTTTCACTGGATTAACTGCTGACTACCTAATGTCTTTTGTTCATGTGCCAAAGCCTGTGCTGCACTGTGCCCTCTCTTCTCCCTCCCAAAATATTGCTGTAGATAAAGTGAGCAACTGCTCCCTGCAAGCTTCTACTGCCTGCAGGCCATCCTCTCTGAGCCACCTGTGAAACCAGTCATTTTACCTTCTCTTATACTTCCTGCAGCAGAAGGCAGGTTCATACAGGCTCCCCCAGTCTGCCCCTGCACATCTCTCTCTCTCTCCCCCTCTAAATGCAGTAATACCTTTGCCTGCTGTGTTTGTTTGGGTGGGCTACAAACCAGGATGGCAGGGTAGGGGCCCAGGCATCACCCTGCATTGGTCCCTACTCCAGTGCTTGCCTGTGTAGTTCAGAGACACCATCTGTCCCTTCCCTCACCTCTCCTAGGCTCATTCCAATCCCCACCCACCCACACCTTAATCTAGTATCTGGCATTTAGATTTGACTGACTTTCAAAGTAAAATGGGTCAGGTCATTTAGCATAGGCTGATAGGTTGTGATTGCAGTTCTTCGCGTGCTGAGTCACCCTGGCAGCAGATGTCATCTGCTTCTCGTTTGAGGGAGAGGCACACAGTAAATTAAAAATGCAATATGCACTGCTAAAATCTTATACAGCTGTATTCAGCTGAGATGAGTGGGAGTTCAAGACAGTAAAATTACAGAGGGTTCTACTATGAAGGCAAAAATTCAGGAGAAAAGCTTTTGTATAAGCACTTAGTTCAGTTACCCACGTGTGCTTCAGTAACTGGCTAAATATAGAACACCCAAACTATTGCAAAGCAAGGAAAATGGAGACCCAGGAAAAATAAACCACTGATGGTGATGCAGGAAATACTTCTGAATGAAACCATTCCACTGCAGCCTTTGTAATGTTCTCAGAAGACCACAGTTGTAAAAAATGAGTCATTCCTGGGCTTGAGTGTAACATTGACTTGACATTATTGAGGAGGGATTGCAAGGGATCCATGTGGTAGTAGGGTAAACTGTGTTTGTTTTTACAGACATCTATAAAGATACACATCACTAGGAAATCAAAGCAACAACCACAACATACCAAAGACTTTCCATAGGAGACAGAGAGCCTAATTCTCTGAGAGCCAGTGAACCCAGCTGCTCTCAGAGCTGAGAATGTCACTCGCTGTCAAGGCCTGACCCAGAACAAAGGAAATCAGGGCTGCATTTCATTATTTTGGCACAACAGACTTCAACAGCTGCAACTAGGGTTAACGAACTGCAAGTCAACTTTTAGAGGCACAAACCACATCAGCCTTCCCTCAGAATCAGACACATTTGTTTCCCTGAAAATCTATCAAAATCATTGCAAAAACAAGGACCTTTGTATGAGGCTCAAGCTGCTGGAGTGGAAAAGACACGCTGAGTAAGCACAGGTCAAATGGGGTTAAGCTTGCTTTCTTCCAAGAGTTATCTGCAAAGGATTAGAATCCAGCAGCACCACTGGCCACCAAATGTGCTCAGACATCTCAGCTGAACTCTTGATATCTTCCAGCAAGAAGATTGTTTTTTTGTTCCTCTATTTGTTCTCAGTATATGTTTACGGTACTTACTGTCAATTGAGATTGGAAAAAACCCCCATGCTTCTAGACTTGTGTTTGTTGAAAAGAGGGAAGTTTTTACTGAAATAATTGCCTCTTTTTCACAGGAAAGAAATCAGTAGTTTTTTACTGGACTGAATCTTCTGCAAGTGCAGCCTGTTGGCTGACTAGCTGGGTTTATGGTTACAACTCTGTTGCACTCGTACACTGCAAATTCTCAGAGCAGAAGTTTTTAGGCTTTAAATAGTCATGATTGTAACTGTAAATGTCCTGTCTTCTTCCTTTCCCTTTAAATCACCTTCAGCCTGCTATATCACTCCAATTTCAACAGGATTTCAGGAGAAAGCAGCTGAACACTCTTTTGTCTTTTACAGCCTTTAAGACAAAGATTTTAAAAGTTTTTATAAGATTAAAGATAAGTAGGGGATTTGAAATACCTAGTTCCAATGAACTCAAGATTTGAGGCAGTAATTTCCCAGAAGGTGGCTTGGAAATGCCCTCCATGTGACAAAGAATCACCATCCCCTCCCAAACCTGGGAGACTCACATTGCTGAGGTTTGTAGAGCTTCCTACAGCTTCACCTTACCCCAGTCCACCTCTACACTGCCCCTGCAGGAGTCAAGCTCACAGGGCTTCCCACGGGCTGTTGGAAGGCAAGTTTCACATGGTGGAACTGGAAAGCACTTCAGATCAAACCATGAGATTTGGGTTATTTTAATTTTGTAGGTTTTTTTTTTTCTATTGAGATCTATTAATTAGTACATTTGGCGAGACTGGAGGAAAAAAAAATCTTAAAAAAATAGACTCCAGGGAACTATCTCAAATTAGCTCATGGATGACTCCTGCCTTCTTTTCCAATGATAGCTCCTCTTTGAAAGCTTGGGAGTCTGTTTCATATTTACCAAAGTGAAAGCTATTATATTACTGAAATCAAAGTCCTTGTAAGTAATTCAAGGTGAGCAACAGTCTTCTTCAAATGGTCATGGATTACATGGTTCTGCCTGTGAAATTTCTCTGGAGAGAATGGCACAGCCTGCAAACTTGCCCTAAATTCCCACCATTTTATTCTGCCAAGGTCAGGACAAGGTTGTCCACAGGGCCCTCCTCCTGCCATAGGGCTGTAGTTGCTGTCACCCCCACAGCCTGGGCAGAGCACTGGAATACAGAGCCCTTTGCTCCAAAGTGATCCTAAATCAAGCTTTGTACAGAACACAGGAGCTACTCACCTGCAGCATTTTGGTTTGTGGTCCATCCTGAATACAAAGGCTTTTCGTTAAAATACAGTATTTGAATTCAGTAATGAGCAGTACATGTTTAAAATGACTATGCCAGTTTGCAATACCCTCCCTGTAACTGTATTATCAGGGGAGAAGTGCCCAGGAAACAAAACCCTGAGCTATATTCAGTCTTGGTGTTAGTCCTTGCATCCTCATTTTATCTGATTATTTATTTTGCAGCCCAGAGTACAAACCTAATCAGAACTCCCCATCCTCATTGCTTATATAACAACATTCTCTGCTCCCCCTCTCCTTCTGTAAGCTTTACTCTGAAAAAAAAAAAAAATAAATTATAGGATAAAAATATCTCCTAAAAGGGCAAGTTGCCTGATCCTTGCTACCTTTTAAAGGCTATGGGGCAGTGAGAGATCACACTTTTAGCAATCAGGGCAAGTAAATAGGAGTTTAGGGCATGTAATTCTGTCTGATGGCACTAAGTCTGTCTTTTGGCTTAGTTAAATCAACATAAAATCTGTTTGGCACAGTGTTTGTTGTGATTTTCTCTCTTTTTCCTTGCTATTTAGACTCGGTGCCTCCATGCATCTGACTGTTTTCAAAGAGCCAATGGGTGATTTTTTAACATTTTTTCAGCCTCTCAGAGTTAGATTACTGAAGCTATTTTCCTTGGATGGGTTTCATGCATATGGACTGTTGACTACCTTCTTGATCTGGTCTCCTGCCAGTGTGAGTATTTTTGTCAAGGGATCTCCCTTCTGTTGTGGTGCAGGCATTACAGGTGGGTGCTGGGGGGTGTCTAGTTGTCTTTTGTGAGGTAACCAGAGGTGTCAAAAAGAAAAATTCAGGTACTCTGAAAACAGCCTGCACTCTCAGTAGCAAATGTGAGACAAACACAAGGTCAATGGTCTGCTTTCTTTTGAAAGGTCTTACTAAGAATATAGAAATTTAGTCAGTGCAGAGTTGAGAGAGCCCCTGGTGTCAGTAGTCTGGGGAGGTTTATACAATGTGGCTCAGTCACTCCTGATCTCTCATGTTAGAGATAGAGAGCTTACAGTTTTGCAAGAGTCCTAGGAGATTCTGTGGTTCTCAACAAATTAAAACATCCAGTAAATTAGCCCTAGCTAGTCCTTTCAGAGACTGCTTTCTTCTCCTCCCTCTTACAAAACCAACATGGTCAAATTTATGATTTGTAGTTGGAGTCTGTTTTAAATTTAGAGCCATAGGAAGCCATTTAAACCTTTATCACAAGAAAAACCGTCTGACAGAGTCATGGGTTTATGGGGCAGCACCAGAGCTAGCACACAAAGTATCCAGCATTTCAAACAGCTCATTCACAAAAATCTGTGTACTGCATTCTGGAGGGAATCAAATCCTATTTGCCTTTTGGGAGTTGTCACATTGAAGCCAATTGGATTACTCATTTGTTTGAGGCAAGCAGGACTTAACCCTCCAAGAAACAAAATGGATTTGCTAAATGAAAGGGATTAGTTTATTCTATGTAATACTGTGGAGAAAGATATGTTTTCTTTTTGTTGTTTTTTGTTTTGTTATCACATAACAAAACAAAAAAAAAAACAACAAAAAGAAAACAAAAGGCATGTCTCCTCATTCTTTTTTTGGTGCAATATGAAACAAGAAGTAGTAGAAGACAACTCTTCTGTGTCCTATGCATCTTAATCTTTGTTAATCAGCATCTTGATTTTGTTTAAATCAGCATGCAAGAGCCAGTGAATGCTTTTCAGCATGTAGGTCGTTACAGGCTAAATTGGTTTTGGAGGGTGGAGCTCCTCTCTTGTGTTTGAGACAGGGTATACTGTTCCGTCTTAGGCCCAGCACAATCTTTAGTGGATTTAAAGTTGGACATAGTTTCTGATCTGTCAGTGCTAAAGGCTGGTAAAACAACTGCAGGTATTAGCTATTCCTGGGATGTACTGATACTGGAAAATAGACTGCCTATGATGATGGTTTACAACATAACAGATCCAGTCTTTGACCCTTTCTTGAAAGTGAAACAAAGTTTACACTCAAGGTATTAGTCTGAGTTAGCATTGCATTTGGATTCATTCAGCACAGAAGAAAAAAGTAAATAGGCAACAGGTCCTTTTGTACTGGAAAAAATTTAATCTCCCGAATTGGCACACATGAGAGAGGAATGGAGCTGAACAGCCTCTGCATGGCTGGAGTTAAAGAAATTGCAGCCACGCTTCCCTACAAATCCCACCTTTTTTCATCCTTCCCAGACACCCAAGACTGAAGTCACTGAGCATTCCTAGATTTCTGTGGTCTTCCTGGAAGACGCATATACTTCCAGATGCATCCTGTATCATGGTCAGTGCATTCAGGGCACTGTGGATACTCATGAGCTCTGCTGCAGTGCCAGCAGCCCCAGATTTGATAAGCTGGGCTCTGACAGGCAGTAGGAGACAGATCCAGTTCTTCAACTCTCTGTCTTTACAGAAGCAGGGAATGGCAGCTCCTCTACAGCAAGCCTTGTGGGCAGGGTGATACCATCCAGGCTGAAAGTAGCTGCCACATTCAGACAGTGGTCTGCCTGGTAGTCTCTGCATTTATACCCTTATGAGGCTCAATGATTCCTTTTTTTGCTAGACCTGTGTTCTTTCATGAAGTTGTTTCTCTTGCCAGTCTGTTCTGAAGTCTTGAAACCCCAAGTATAAACATGGAGCAGCATCTGCATGATCTGTAATGAAAATTCTCTATGGGATATGAATAAGCCTTTTCAGCAAATTGAAATTTATGCTTCTCAAGACAAGGGACAATACTCAAAAGAGTGAGATGAGAACCTGGCAGAATTATAAGGACCTCTGGAAGATCTCATACAGATAAAAAGTCCTTATCCTCCATCAATTTATGTAACAGCAGTTAGGCAGAGAGAGGAACAGTCTGCAGCCTTTCAATATGAATGTTTCTGAATCTGATCAGTATGAATCTATTACTGATTGCAATGCTATCTTTGAATTAGTTTTTTATTCCTCCCCCTATTAAGGGGACCCAAAAGAGGAGCAGCTTCACAGTGGATAGTCACTTCCATCAGTGCTAAAAAGTTCTGAGTTTTCTATCAGTTTTTACCAAGTCCAAGATTCAGGAGGTGGCAGCATATATGGGGAAGACATTCATATGTACATTTGTTGTCTGCATAAATGTGTCTCCCTCCTGAAAAAAAGCAGTGAGCTCCACAGACTCAGGATAACTGTAAGACACAGAGGGTGGAAGATTTATTATTTCTTTTAAAACTTTAGCAATGATGCTATTCATCTGCCAAATGACAGAACTCTTGGTGGCAAGGATTTCATGTTTAACCAGACTGCTATTTGAAGTAGCCTGAAAAGTTTGCAGTCTGCCTCGCAAAGAAGAGAAGGAGAGAAAAAGTTTGCTCAGTAGCAGCTGTAACCCATGAAAAGCAAAACAAATTCCACTCTGGCAAGGGGCTGGCCCTGTAAGTCCAGCTACTACAGTCTGCACAGCAGATTAGAGACCTCTGTTTTCCCCTCCAGAAGGCTTCTGTTTTACTCATGCTGGTACAAAGGAGGAGGAGAAGGCATTAACTGAGAAGCAAGGTCAGAGATGGGTGTTTTCAATCAGTTGAATGATCAAACTGTGCTGCAAGCTAAATTCAGGCTGGTGTAATAGATCCCTCAAACTACCTCACTTTTCCTGTTGCTGCTCCGGCAACAAAAGCCTAAGGCCTCTGCTGCTGAGGAACAGACAATGCAGGATTGCTTATACCTCTGCTGTACTATTTATTTTTTCCCAGCTGCTGCAGAAGACATCTGCCCTGTGATGACAGTCCAGGTTGTCACATCATCAGACAAGGTATCAGGAAAAGGCAGCTCTCTTCTGATCCATAAGCACCTCAGAGAGATATAAAGAAGTCTGGCCAGGAGAAAAGCTCCTATCTTGTAATGATGGGTGTTACAAGGTTGGCTTATGGATTTCCCACCATTAGTGGGAGGAGAAGGAAAAGCTTGTCCTTGCTTCAGAAGAACAAGGAAAGCCCTGTGTGTGAGGGGATACAGCAGGTGGTGGGAAGCAAGAACAGAGGCTCCATAAAACATGAGAGATGCTCTGCTCTGCTGGATGCTGTAGTCAATACTCAGACTGTTACATGAGAGAGCTCTTGCCCAGCTCAGCACTGACCCTCAGGCATTTATCACTGTGGTGTTTCCCTTCTCTGCTCTGTTGCCCTGAGGCACAGAGGCACCAGCCACTATACAGGCTTCTTAAAGACTGGCTTCATTGACATTCTAAGCTAGATCTGAGTGATGATGCCTGGGGACTGCATTAAAACTGCTTATTTTTCCTTCTAATCTATCAGAAGACTTTGCCAAAGTATCTTCAAATGCAGCAGAAATGCAGCCTGTGACTGTTGGGCTTTCCTGGTGTCCTTAGCACTTATAAATTACAGGAAGGGTGAGCAACACAGAATGTGCATTATCCTCTAAAGGAGGCTTTTTATTATTACAGTGCCAAGCTAGGAGAGAGCATGAAAAGAGCAAAGCAGGTAGTGACTATCATTTGAGTCGTTGTGCTCTTCAAGGCTTGAAAAAGTTTGCTCTGAGCCATTGTCAAATAACCCGCTGCTTTTGGGGCAGCTGAGTGGCTATTTCCCAGTAGAGGGCTGCTGGGATGAATCCAACCCTAAGCTTTCCAGAACAGGGCTGCTGCAAAGAGTGACACACAGCTTTTTTTCTACATGGGAATATCAAGACAGGAGTAGTGATAAAAAAATAGGTCAGAGTATTTCTATTTAAAGTACTTGTCAAGAAATAAAAAAGTGCAGCTTGGTTTTTCTGCTTTGCATCTCAACATTTGTGAGGACTGTGATTGTGCCAGAGCTGAACTGGCAGCCTCAAGTCCAGGTCTCTCTTGATGGGGCAAGGCTGCCCCAGGCCACCCTGTGATACTGCCAGCAGCCCAGCCACTTGCAGGCTCCTGTGCCTGGAGCTCCTGCTTCCTGGGCAGTAACAGGACACGCAGGAAAATGTTTGCAATAGGTGAAAAAATGCTCTTATAGTCTTGGCTTTGTGGGGGCTAAATATCTGCCAGGCTGATCTGGAACAAAATAAAACACAGTATCAGATCAAATTCACTATTAGCAAAATCCGATTAACTGTGCATTTTCTCACATACAAAGGCTAGTCATGGGGCCCTCAGTAACAGTGGTCTCATTCTGCAGAGCAGATCTTATTTTAAATTCTTGCAGCCAGACACTCAGTTGATGTAAGTAACTATATCTCCAAGCTGTAGATATCCTGAATTATGCCAGCTACAATGTTGACCCACTGTTAATTGCACATATTACAATTCTCTGGAATTTCTCTTGCCACAGACTGCATTAAAAAAGCATTTTCTGGTGGTGAAAGGTCAGTAAACATATCTGAGATGAAACAATCTCTTTGTGATTATGGTTATGCTTTAAGAATGATTTTGTCCTTCCACAAACATAACATACATAGTCTGTCTAGAAGTTTTGAGTAAAAATGTTTGTGTACAATGACTACAAACAAAACAACAAATAATTTCCACTTATAAACACAACAACTATTCCTGAGTTTAAACCTATCTGCATGTGATTCATACTCCTAGGACTTGCTGATGATTGCTTGCCTGTTTCCTTTACTTATGGGTTGTAAGACCACCCCCAGGGCAATGCCTGTTAATGTCTAATTTAGCCTGGTTTAACTAGCCCTGTTATTCAGCATCCCTTAGAAAGACAGAACTAGATATCTGAACTTGCTTTTCCTCAAGTCAGCTGCAATCAGGCTGAAGGTGAAGAGTCTGTAATCACTTAAGTGCAGTATCAACTTTAAGGCCTGTGCCTGAGTCCTCCCTGAAGCTGGACGGTTTGGCAGGGAAGACCAGTCCCTGGTGGCACGGCAGGGGCTAACAGCCACTCCAGCTAGTATGGAAGAGCTCATCTTCCTAGCCTGAACTGCTCTGGTTTTGCATAAAGTCATTGTTCCAACCTCATCTTCAATTCTTGGGAGAAATGCTGAACCAGCAGTCTAGGGAGAATAGGATTGTGTCTGCCCACAAGGGGCAGGAGCAGGACTAGCACCCTTGGCCCACCTGGCCTGGCTGATCTGTCCTGCAGCCAGAAAGTGTGGGTCACTCTCCAGACTGTTTGCTGTGAAGGGCTACAGCAGCCTGTGGCAGTGGCAGGCAGTCCAGGAGGAGACTGGCAGTAGGCTTGAGCTGTTCTGAGGTGTTAGGATACTCTGTGCCTTTGGTCTCCTCTTTGCCTGCCAGGAAGGGCCCTTTCATTTATGGCCTCTTGTCCCAGAGACATGTGGTAGAGGCTCAGACACAGCCTCTGTGTATGCCAGACACCATCCCAACTAAACCTTCATCAGCCCAGCCAAGTAAGCCTTAGAAAGCTATTAATACCCTGTGTTCCTTCCACCCTTCATGCCCACCCTGTTAATGCACCATTGCCTTTTTACACAGCTCAGAGGCTGTTCCAGGCCTATGGAAACCATGCATAAAAATGCCTGTCAGGCAGTGTGTTGTGCAATGATCTCAGGCTTTGGAGCAGGGGCTGTCATTTTACTTGACTTGAGGCTGTTCCCTTACTCTGATCTTACCGGTGAGCACCATCAGTAATCACCAAAAATGTCCTGTATCACCTCAAGAGGGTGGCAGAAGTGTAAGATGTACACACACACACACACACACACACACACACACACATTCATTAGTCTTCACTTAGAAAAGAGATCTAAAATCAGCAGTAGGCTATACTGCTTAATATCTCCACCCTGGATTTCTAACCTGATGGTATGCAATGAAAAGTGACTTTGTAAAAGAGAAGGAAAATCATTAGATCCCTTCAGTTTTTGCACCTAAATTGAAGACACTATAAAAAAGTATTAGTTTAAGAGCTCCAAAGGCATCTTCAATTTCAGAGACACATTATATTTCACAAATCACAGAATCTAGTCTAGATTTTCATCAGAAGTATTAGCACTGATTTCTTACTAACCCTCAATCTAGTTGCATAACAGAATAAATTTAATATTCTCTTTCCCTGTTTTGGATTGTAGCCCTTCCATCATGCTGCAAGGAGGTATGATTTATTTGTCCTTGTAAGAACCCATAATGAAAGTACACATTGATTATACAATGTCTGACATAGCTACAGACTCCGCACTGCAAGTGGGTTTTGAATCTAGCGAATGTGACACAGCTGAGACTGCATATGGTTTGGTGTTACATGGGAGGAATTTATGGGAGATACTTGGAAGCAGAAATCAGATTAAAGGAGACAATTATAATTTTTTGCTCTCCTAAATATGAACATAAATAAGGTTATACACAGATTTTCCGCATTAGTTGAGGAAAAGGATTATGAACACTTCCTCTAAACGATTATTTGACATGTGAGAAGCTTCATTCTGTGATTTAAAAAGCAATGACATAGTTATTAGGCCAAACAGACCTGTATTACTTGAAATGTTAGAGCACAATTGAATATAGATCATTCATTGACAGATGAATAGTTCTGAATTCCTTCTTTGAATAAAGTTTCAAAAAAATACCAAAGAATGTAATCAATTTAATACCAGGAATAACCCATCAATAAAGCAGACATAGTATTAATCCAGCCACTGTAAACACTTTGAATAAGGAAATGTATTTCAGCCTCAGACTTCTATGAATTCCTTACATAGGATGGGGAGAAAATGGCTGTAAAATTATTCGCTATCTTGATGGTCTTTTTATTCGGTGATGAAATAACTTGAATCTGGTTTTCATTTGGATTTAGATTTACCTGTGTCATAAGAAATGATGGAAAGCCTTTGCTGTGAGTTATTAAAAAATGTAGAGTCTGAAGTCCTTTCCCTGTCCAACACTTGCTGAGCCTTTGTTAGCCAGCATTGTTCACATCTGCTTACAGGGAGCCCACCGAGGAGCATGTGATCCAGCTGTTGCTATGGTATCTAGTGGGATTTTAAGAGAATAACAGAAGAAACCCTCCAGCTGACACCTGAGTTAAAGGGACATTGCCAAAAATTATGAGTTGAACATACTTAACCTTTATTTGTTAGATTTTTTTCTTTTTTTTTTTCTGAAGGAGTTAAGTATTCAGCACTCCAGAGAGAATTAAGAGCACCTGGAGCCTCTGAGGGCTAAGGATATCAATGCCAGTAAGAGTCATGTGATTTATTTTTAAATGTTTTTAATTTAGCAGAACATCTGCTTTGAACTGAGCTCTTAAAAATTGACTAGGCCCATCTAATCGTCAGTGCAAGGGCAGAGATACTCAATTTCTTACAGAAATCAATGTGTAGATGAGGATACAACAGCCAGCACCTTGAACCAACCTTTCCCTGCCCCCGGCTCACTCCTGCCAGACTATAGACAATATAAAGACGTCACAACACTGTTCCCCACATACTTCCCAAAGAAATACCTATTACACTGAAGTCCTGCTGCTGCATTACACCTACAGCCCATCAGAAAAACTGACATACAGAATGAGGTACTGGTTTTCCATCTTCTTCTTCAGACAGAGGTTTTCCAAGAGCTGTCCAATAAGCAGTGAAGTTCCAAGGGGTATTTGGCAGAGTTCAAAACTCAGGCTTTTGTGAGACAGCCAACAATTTGGAGCCTGCAAAGCCTAAAGGAGAGTGGGCTTTCCCCTCATTTCTGCTGGTACTTCCCTGAAGTGGGTTGGTCAGAAATACCAGGATTACTGTTGTGGCTTTCTTGCATGCCTGTGGCCAGCCAGGTTCAGCCTGTGATAATCAGTTCTATAAAAACAAGACACTATAGATGGAATACCCTTTCCTCCAGACCCCAGAAGACATCTATGGATAAGAGAATACCTATTTGAGATGACATTATATTTGGTCATAAGGTGGTTGTGAAGCAGGTGCCCTTGCTCCTGGGGAAGTTTACTCTTTCTGACATCCCATCCTTGAAGTCTCAAGAGCACCCAATGTGCTCCAAGGTGGAGGGACTTTGAGACAAAGGCCCAAGGGAGATCAGAGCAATGAGTGCTGGGGAAGCTCAGTCTGCCATGGTGCTCTCCCCACCTGCTTGAGGAGCTCTAAACCTCCTCACTGAATGCCTCTCCCTCTGCCATGATGTGGGTGGCTGTAGTTGTGTCCAGAAGAACCTCTGCATGATGCCCTGACCAGTTCTTGTGAGCCATTGTACTGAGGGGTGCCAGTGCCCTCCCATCTGGGAAAAGCAGAAGTTTGGGGTTTCACCTAGTTGTGCACGAAGGTTCAAGTGAGGCTGATTTTCTCCTGATGCTCCCTCCATTTCTAGCATTAGCCTATGATGATAACCTCTGAGGGCCATCACTGTGGCCCCTGTGTACCTGCAGAACTACTGTGTGGTCCTTGCAAAGACAGAGGACCAGACATGGTGCTAATGATAGAACAATGCACGCTGTCTTGAATGAAAACAATCAAATAATCTGCTTTCCTGACTTGAACACAGATAGTTCGCTCTGCCAAAGCTAGGAGAGGGCTTAAAATCTAATTTCTCCCTAGTTCCTTTTGATAATAGATTTCATGAATTAATCAGGAGAATACTTGGTGTAGTAGGTGGAGATATGAGAAGCTGTTTATGTTCAGCAGGAACACAAAATGCTTTGTAGAACTAATCTATAAAACAAAGACTTGGAAGAATTGTATGCAGTTTGATAGCTCACTTATAGAACTTGATGATAAAATATGCATAATCCAATATTATATGGCTTTTATTCCCCTGACAGGATATGAATAATTGAAGACTTTTTTTTTCAACCACAAACCTCTTGTCATGACCCAGTCAAATATTATCGTCTTAGAATGTTTTACCCTGCAAACCAAACTAGGAGACACTGCACTCTGCTTGAGTAGTCTTGCTATGCACATGACAGAGCAGCAGGGCTGGGATAAGGGCTGTGATGAGAAGTGACTCTCATGAGCTTCCAAGACATTTCTTATAATTGGACTTTGAAAGTCCATATGCTAATTCCCCAGCAAAGGAAGGCTGTGACTTTTAGTAACACAGAAAGAGGCACTTCATGGAAACACTCCTCAGTTCAGGAGTACCAACAAGCTATCTTATCAAAATGCTGATAAAGAAGCAACAGAAAAGAAGTTTGGGAACTTCTGCTAAGGGGCTGTTCAGGTCAGTGCTGAGTGGAGGGAGCAGCAGGCAGGATCTACAGTTTGGAGGCTGCTGCCCACATCTGCCCCTTGCTCTGCCCCTAACCACTCAACCTCTCTCCCACCAAGCCTGGCACTAAACTCATTTGCAAGCTTCTCTCTGTGGATTACAAGTCAATAATACTGATGCCTGTAATTTTCCTTATTTTGATTAATTTTGGTCGTCTAGGACAAAATCACGGCCTTTCTTCAGAAAAGGAGATCTTTGAGAGGGACACCACTGGATGTGGGAATTTGTGCCTGATAGCCACGTATCATTCTTTTTATATGGAAGCTTCTCTGTCCCACTGTCTACTGGCATCACAAATGACTATTTTCACTCCATTTTTCCCTTTTTCTATGTATTTTTGCATCTTTGCCTTGGCTTTCTTAACTTTCAAGCAGCAGAAGTGCTTTTCAATAAAAAAGCTATTTAAACCAAAAGAATATTCCCTGCTTTCTACTGCAGTATATCCCATGGACTTCTCCTTATCTTCCTACATCCTCTGCACCTTTGATTTGCCTTTCTGTGCTTTTACTGCTCAGCCTATGTACTACTGTGATCTCACCTCTGTTACAATTCTTAGTCATTTCCTCCTGACCCTTGAAATCCCATTTCCCTTCTTTCCTAAGCTGCCAGCTCTCTTTTTCCCAGCATATGCAGTAGACTCCTATTGCTGTTTCCACATATACAGTGGGAGTTTACAAATATATATATATTGATTCAATCAGCTCTTAAGTGGCTGTTCAGCTTCAAAGATCTCAGCACCTCTATATTCCAATGGGCATGAGGAATAGAAACCCATAAACATTGGAGCATATGAAGGTGCAGATTGGCATGAGCAAACTAGTTACAGGTGACATTGTGCATGCCCTGTATATCCCCAAATACATTCTTCTCTATTTTAAATGCCTACTCATTTGGAGACCAATGACATTACTCTCAAGAAACAATTTGTTTGAAAAATATGATTTGTATGCTTGGTTTAGTGAATATTGCCCAGTTATCTTAAATTATTCCCTTGTTAATTTTTTATTAAGATACTCAGTGTCTTTAATATGAGATAGGCTCCCAGGAATTAAAGTTTAACAGCACCAACATTTCTCTGGAGATTTCAGAACATGAAAGGGCAAATTGCTGGTGTACAGAAGGCAAACTCCTGTTGTAGCAATGTGTTCACAGCTGTTATGAAGGGAGGCAAAGCCTTGCCAAATGAGGTCAATAAACCAGACAGTAAATCAAGTTTATGAAAGTCATGACTAGTGGGACTACATTAAAATGTTATCTGTGAAATGTATGTCAGCCATTGAGAAATAACTTTTGTCTCAGGAAGGGAGGTAGGACCTGATCAATTCAATTTGCTGAGAAACAAGGAAGAAACACTGGATATTGATACTTCAGGAACTGTCTATGGACTAAGTGACTGTGAGAATCCGAGGTACAACAAAGTGTAGTGGCAACACATCCAAGGTTGTGTTTAATATTCAAATATGACAAATGGAAATGAAGTTTTGCAAAGAGAAGTTCTTCTGGAGAATCCCAATCTCTTTTGTTTCCCCTGTGTTTTACACTTTGTAGAGCTCATAATGTGTTTTGTTTGCCAGATGTACCTATCTGTTGCTCAATGAAGAAGCAAACTTTTTCCTTTTTTGTCAATACAGAGGGCAGGTGATACTAAAAAATGATCCTGAGCATGATGGCTGGGAAGTTAACTTTGTTGGACCTTTGTATGAATTTTACATATGGTTTTCAGAATTAGCTCTACTGAACATATACTTTCGTTAAGAACCTAAATTTCAATTAGTACAATTTACACTAACAGTTAAATAGACAAATTCTAAAGATAGTAAGCCAAATCATTTTCTTTACAAATACTCTAAACAGGCCTGAAATCTGGTAACTGACTGAAGTGATCTACTTGAAAAGTAAGAGGGCAGCTGGCTGGTGTATAAGAAGTAAATGTGCCTTCCCAGTAATTGCTAACCTCCCTGGAAAGCTGTAAATGTTGCTGTTTCACAGGGAGATACTCTGAATACAAAAAAGAAAGTGTTAAATGGCTTTGCTCTTAGCACACCTTGTAGTGGCTTTTTTATGACCAAACTAAACTTTATGTGAGGCAGTGTTTTTAAGAAGCAGTAATGACTTTTATTAGACCAATATAATTGGAAAAACAGGCAAGTTTTCTTGAACTCTAGAATAAAAGTGGCTGCCCTAAACGCTAAACACAGGTTGAGAACAATTGCTATGATTTTAATTTCTAAATCCCTATAAGATTCTTTGTTTGAAGTTCCCTTAAGATTTACAACTCCCAAAGAGAGAACTAATTTAAGCTTCAAATTTGAGTGTCTGCCTGATTTTTCTGCATCCAATAGTTTTACTTCCTGGCAGCTGTTTTAATCTGCAGGCATTAATAGTACACATGATATGCTGTTTTATAAAGAACACTTATTGTACAGCACTTAAGGTATAAACTCAACTGACAAAGCAGTGCTATGGTTCTAACCCCAAAGAATTCAGGCACCTTTAAAACTTACAGCCTATGGCTATGAGTGAACCGTTCACTGGGCCTTAGTTCAGGCTTGTTCCCCACACTGCACGTTATGGGAAACTACAGAAACAAGACCAAACTGGAAGAAGGACAAATTATAATTGGAAAAAGAGGGATGTGCCAATGAGCTCTCTAACCTGTTTCTTCCCCAGAGGGGGTTTGAAATGCACTACCATGGAGAGTTCACTACTCTGTAAATACCAAAATTTCAAAGATGTGTTGCCCTCAGTTACTGGAAACTCCTTGTAAAGCAAAGAAGTCATCCATCCTAAAAGCATTAACACAGGCAGATCCACTTTGATCAAATAGTGACAGCCCAAAATACTACTCTGAGTGGTGCCAGTTCTATCCTGTCCTTCAAGGGAATAGTGAAACACCATTATTAGAATTACACATTTAGTCCTCAGGCTGCACTAAGTCCTTAGAAAAGGTACTCAAACCTCATATCTCTTGAAGTAGTGGATGATAAAAAGAAAAACATGAAGGAAAGGGAAAAAAGCTCTACCAAATGAGAAAAGACATATTAGACTGTTTCTCCTGAGAATGCTGTCTGCCAGGTTGGTATAAATGCTGGTGTTCAAACACAGATTTGCTCATTTAGAGTTCAGGCTGCAGGAGAGCACTTAGCTAACAGATGTTTCTGAATGTAAAAGGGCACTATTGTCTGTAGGACTTGCATGATTCAACGGTATCTAGCCATTAAAATCAAATTATAGAATCAAGGAGAACCAAACCTCATGTAGGAACATCTGTTGGATCCAGAAGTGAGGCAAGAGCCATTTATAATCACCCTGTTTGTCCTAAGTGCTATATCATATTACACCAAGATTTTCTGTAGATGCTTCAAGCACGACAAGGAAACAATGAAAACAAAAGAGAAATGTGTTCAGTAACGTCTGCTCTTTTAGACTCAGTATTGTATACACATGCTCACTTGTCTTCCTTGTCTCTCTGGAGTCAAAGACTAAAGCAGATTCAGCCAGAAGGTGGCCTAATTAGATTGCTTTTATATTTAAGGTGGCACCACCTGGAATCATTAAAACTCTAAATTATAGTAGTTCTCTTATGACAGAGCACTACTTGCTTGATAAATAGGAGGAGACAGAAAGACAGAGATGAGTGGCTCTAGAAATCAAAAGAGAAGAAATCAGGAGAACATGGGAGACTTCTGGGGGTCCAATGCAGTGGGTTTTATGAAAAGCCGTTATGTATTAAGAATAAGAGGGTGCCTTAGACAACAGAAAACATCTACATGAACAGTGTTTCTAATTTATGTACTCAGCATGAAGTTTTAAGCTCTAAATGTGCCTTCACATTTTCATAACAGAGATGGAACAGAAGGGAAAGGTAGATGGTATTATCAGGTAGATGGTATTTTTAATACAGACAACACTGCTCTTATGGATATCTTATCTGAATGCCAGGGCCACATGTAATTTCTGGCTCCTGATTTTTCTGAGAAAGTTCTAGTATGATACATGAGCAGGTCAGCAACAGAGTCTTTGGCCATTATTGCTGCTCTTCAGAGGTATGAGAGTGCTAAGACATTACACAGAAGGTCCCTCAGCAGGGACTGGGGCTACAGCATAGCCCGCTTGAATCGCTTAAATGGCAAAACCCCTGGCATTTAACATCATGTGAAAATAAGGCCTTATTTTGATGCATCTCTAGGTGACCTAAGTCAAGTTACTATTTAAACACATCCTTGTTAAGAGCTTTATTCACAAAGAGCTCGTGCTAACAGCAGCTGTCAGAAGTATGGCATCTGGCAGGTATGCAGGTTAGCCTGTATAGATGAACCAGACATAAACTAGGAAATTGAGGCAGTTACAGAACAGCATCAGGAAGAAAAAGAAAGGTACAAACGTAGGAATATGCCTGAAAATGAAGTGAAAAAAAAAAATCCTAGCCAAATTACTTTAAGTGGTGTTTTAATTTTAGAATCTCAACAGAGCAATAGACCACAGAACTGAAATTCACAAGAACTGTATGACCCTGCCACACCTTCCACGATGTGGCAGATCCATCATCTCAGGCAGGGACAGACTTCTGTTTTTTTGCAGTGTGGGAGCATTTGAGTTGGATGCCTATGAAAAAATATTATATAATGCTTGGGAAGCACCTTCAACAGGAAGCAACCTTTCTTTCACTGAACACTAATGGTTATGGAGATGACACTGAATGCAAGATTCTGCAGCCTGTCTGTATCAGGACACAGTGAAGAGAAAAGAACAGGCACAGAAGTGGGTTTTGGGAAAAAAGTAGGCATTTTTAACATGACTAAGCTCTCCATACAGTAAATGATGTGGTCATTTTGAAAATTACTTTCAAAGGAAATGGTGTGAATTAGCCCTTTGTGTATTTATGTTTTCCTTCCATTTCCCTTTGTGTCTTCACTGCTAAATGTTACATAGTTCAAAATAAATAATAGTCAGTTCCACTGTGTTCGCCAAAGGTATTACAAAGCATAAAAGGGTTGCCATGGAGACAGAAATTCATAAGTGAAGCAATTGAATCCCTAAAATATTTAAGCAACACTTACTCTGCAGTACAAACATGAAGCAGATTATTTGTGACAAGAAGCTAGTTTAGAATTTCTCATGTTGGAATTGAAAAATGAAATAAACCTAAACTCATCTTGGAAAACTAAGTGGCTGCTAGATGTGTTTAAATGAGAAAAGAATGTATACAGCCACCTACGTGTCTATACAAGGACATGTAACTCATCACAGAAAAAGAAATAAGCATAGCTACATCTCCGACTTTGACCTGCTTCCTGGCTGAAGTGCTGCAATGTGTCTCTTCTGATGAGGAAAACAAGTTTCTCTGGTGGTTCAAATCATCAAGAAGAATTAAGTGTATTTTTATTTTGCCTTCTATTTCTTTTTGAGTGGCTGTTTAACCTACTGAGTTGATGCAGTGAAGTATAGGCACCTGCTGAGAGGACACTAAAAAGGCAGCTCAGACTTACAGAAATCCAATCTTTCCCTAATGTTGCTTTAAGACCAAACCTTCCCAGACTGCAAATAATGCAAGGGGCAGCTGCCCATTCAACAGATTGCTTTTTTCATTACATTAAATTAAGTTAGTTTTGACCTGGTAATTACATCTACGAGCCAAAAGGATGTGTTTAGTGGGACAAGAATTGGATAGCCAAACTCAAAATGCATACACCAAACCATCTGTGTCCAGCATTGCTGAGAGGTATTAGGAAATTAATTTTTCCCAGTCTTTCCCATTACTCTGAGCCCTTTCTGTTCCTTTCTGACAGGTTTCTTTGTCTCTTCTCTTTCTATCTAGTCGTTTCATCTCCTCACTTTGCACTAAGCAACACGGGGAGAATAACAAGGAGTCAAAGGAAAGAAGCAAAAAATTGGCTGAAAAAAAGAAAGAAGGAATAGAAATCTGAACAGATGTCTCAAGCAAAACTCCCATGGCCCTTCACTGGGATATCTGCCCAAGTAAGGGAGCATTGGGAGGGCAGGAAACAGCCTAGAGAGATCTTTAAAATATTGCAGAGCTAGTAGTTAATTCAGATCAAGTGTTCCTGGGGACATTTTGTGATAATGAGAAGAATGTACTGAAGGTGTAGGAGGGACAACTAATTTTTGCAATATCACTGCTTTCCCAGGCTCTCCCAGTCTGTCACTTTGAGAGCTGTATGTTTTAATCCTCAGGAGAACACTGAGTGGAAAATGAAAATGTTTGGTGTGAGACAATTTATGGCAGGCCAAATACCATAAATTTATCCATTTAGCCTTTTAATAAATTTCCCACTGATCAATGCAACTTCCCAAGGTTACTGATAAAGGAGCCCTGTGTTCCCTGACAGCACTGAATGGTTTGAGAGCTGCAGCTCTGACAGCTTATATCCACAGCATGCACAAGGCAACTCAGCAGCATCTCCCCTTCCTAAGTGACAGAGAAAAGGAGAAATGGGCAGAAAGCAAAGATTCTTCATCTGATGACCAGCCTGCCCACACATAAACCATTGATAGCTGGTGATACTTGGCACCCAATGCATGGGAAAATGGGACCAGAAACTTGTCACACACTGACACCCCCACAGTAAATGTGTGTCCTCTCCTTAATCCTGGCTTCCTGCTTGCTCTGCCTCCTGCTTGCTCTCCCTGTTGCAGCAAGCTCCAACTTTCTCTTCTTGTTTTCATGGCTCTCAGTGTTCCAAACCTTGCTCCTCTGTTTTTCTTATTTCTGATGAGGGCTTCTGCAGGTCTTTCAAACATCAAGTCTTTTTTAGCACCAGCATTTATACATTCTGGTAGCAACTTGCTCTTCCTTCTTTACATGCTGAATTTTATGCCACACTCTTTTTTATGCTTATTCTGCTTGACAGTCTCTCTCTGACAAAGCATTTACAACAACGATGCTCCGCCAAAATACACACGCTGTTATATGCAGAAGGATCTTAAAATTTGAAAATCAGTGGTTATCTCATGCAGCTCAGTGAACTGACTGTCTCTATGAGGCACTGAACACTGTATATGTGGAGATTAAATGCAAGGATCCCCTTCCTGAGCAGTGCACAATTGGGCTTTCAGGAGAACAAGTGAGTAACTGTATAGCAACTTCACCAGTGCATCACTGCTGTGTGTCCTCTGGGCTACTCAATTACTCCAGAGCAATCAGGATGCAATTGTGTTCTGGGTGCAAAGGCCTTCCTCTTCCACACACTCCTGGTGCTATTTTTGCATCCTGGGGACCAGCAGGATCACCCTGATCACCACCATCCTTTACTCCATAAGGTCAGCCTGAGCAGGTGCTGTGAGGGTGCCACACCTCTGCCTCTGGGACATCCAGCATGCCCAGAATCAGGGCCTGGATTTCACAACTCACGATTATCTGCAGTCCTTGCCCAGCCTTAAAACTGATGGAGCCTTTGCACAGGGCCACACTTAACCCAGCCAGCACAAAGATGACACTAATTAAACAGTTGTACCAATAATAAAAGCTGCTGATTGGTTTATTAGGCCTAGATGACATATCCAGCTCCCACCAAGCTCCCCTCCGCCCCCCCCCCCCCCCCCCACCCCTCCCCTATCCTCCCCTCCCCTCCCTGTAAATTTTGTATTATGTGTTTCAGTAATGGATCCTTCAGTAATCAGTCATTAACAGAAACATTCACGCCCAAGAGCATTGTAGTATCTCATCTCTGCATGTCAGAAGCCCTCAAGAGATGATTAAAAAGTCCCAAGTGAACAGAAATATCTGGGAATCCCTTTGTCTTAAATGAAACTAAAGACCAATCATTTCCCTGAAATGCTCAGCTTGTTCTGAATGCCTGTTTAAATCAAATACAGATATGCTCTATTCTTTCTGCAGAGCTGTTTGCCTGCTCAGAGACAGAGAAAAGAAAGTTGCAATATAAGTGAATTGACATCTCCATGTGAAACAAGCCCCACACCCAAGTCTGTGATCAGTTGGGCATCCCCGAGGATGAGGAGTTGTTTTAGCAATGCTGCAGCTTGTTAGAAGAGAAAGAAGGGAAGGGGAAAAGGCATGGAGGTGCAGAAAAAGGAGAACAGATTTTTCATTTTAAGGATGACATTTACAAAATACCATTCCCTTTGGGCGAGGTTACATTTAAGCTAGACAGCCCAAGGAATATTAAATCTGAGATGTGGTTCTATTTCTGTAGTGCTTTGCTTCTGAAGAACCTGAAACACTTTCAGAGGAACATGAATTTAGTCTCACAGCAGCAGCATGTATGAAGCAATGATTATTCCCCAATTAGTATATGGGACTAAAAATGGGTATAAAAATGCAAAGGGGCCATGTAAGTGGTGGAAAGGCACAGAGAAAACCTTGGAACAGCACAGAAATAGAATCCGGACCTCTTGACTCCAAGACTTGTGTTTAACCACCAAGTCATTCTTCTCTAAAACATTCAAGAAGCTGAAATCTACACAGCATCAACAAGTCAAACATCTGAGCAATGCTTGGGTTAGGTTTTGTCAGTATATACCTAAAATAGTATATGCATAGACAGGAAGAGATAATTATCTCAGGTATCACATAGTAAGAGTAGCATAAATGGCAAATTTGGTTTTTTCCTTGGTGTGCTGCTGGAGCAGGACTCTGTAAGTTCATTCTTGTTCCCAGCTGGGAAAGGATTTCAGGAAATGGAGTTGGGAGCAGACAGTTAGTGCATGTTTGTTGTCCTGGACCTTCCTAAGGACAATCAATCAGATATTTACAAATTAATACATAAACAAACAAATATATGTAAGTGTTTTGCTTTGATAAAGATGATGCTACAAGGAGGATGAAGGAATAAAGATGAACTTTTTTATCTGTAGAAAAAGCTCCTGCAGGGTTTTAAAAATACATTAAATTATAACAAAAGAAATAACAAATAAGCCTGTAAAGATTGTTGCTTATTATCATGTTTGAATGCAGGTATGGCAGTAAAGATCATCTACTTCTGAATTGTAGGTGAGTTATTAACAATATTATTAACAGAATTAAATGGGAAAGGCTATTCTCAGATTACTAAAACAAAGAGTTGCTTGTGTTTTCACTGGTTAATTCTTAAAATTTTTCTTTAATTCACTGACTTAAAGCATCATACAAAGAAAGCAATTTTAACAAGTCTACCTTTCATGACTAAGGAAAACATCCAGTTATGTTTTCCAGTGCCTGATCACTATGCAGGTTTGTGTGACACTGGCTGTTTACTTTTGGTCTGAAACAAGGCCCTTCACAGAGGCTGGTATGTGCTCTTTACTGCGTTATCTTTGAATTCCAAGACAGTGGTATATCCAGTACTGTTAATTTGGTTTGAAGGCATCAGACTCAAAAGCAAGGAGAGACAGAAAACATTTGTCTCCCCTAAGTGGTTAGTCTTGAGTGAGGACAAATAACTGTAAATTAAGATGAAGAGTAGAAAGAGAGACTGCTTGCTTTTCTTTTCAGTTTTGTTTTCTAGCTCTGGTATTAAAGGTCTATTAGCCTGAATACATGTGTGTTCCCTGTCCTGATTTCTAGCCTCACTGGTTTTTAGTGCTGTTCTGAAAACATGTAACAGATTCCTTTCAATTGCTCAGCTCACTTACTGAGCAGCCTATTGCACTCAGTAATTGAAACACTAAATTAAACAAGACACCAATGATTTGAAAGCAACGTTCCAGCTCAGAGATATGCATAAAAAAGCTGATTTCTTCATACAGGCATAAAGACACATCTGCTTTTTGCCTCATTCCAGGAAAGGACACCTCAGGCAAGACTGGCATGGGAGTTCCAGGCCGAGCATATCATCTACTTGCTGGGCTTCCTCCCCACACTGGAGTAGTTGCTCACTTTGTCTATACAACAAGATAGGGATGAACAAACATGAAGGGAAGAGAATTGGCATAAGATCAAGCTCCAGAATAGCCACATCCATTAAGCATCTCCCCAGAGCAGAATTGCCACCCTTCATTAAGCTGTGGTGATTATTTGTTATTATTACTGAGTTTATATTGCTTCATTGGGGTTTTCAGTTGTACAGGAACAGAGTGTTCGCAGATTTGCTGCAGGATGGGTTAGATTCACTAATTTTGAAAATTTGATGTTTCCCACAGCCCCATCCTGAGACTACACTGTGATTTGAGGGCTGTACCCTAGTTATGATTATCCCGTGGGATGCAGGTTAGAAAACAGTGCCTTTTTTCTGCTAAAAATCATTCATACCCTCAAGCTTGATGCTCATTACTGTCCCGTGAGCAGGTGAACTTCTAAGCAAGGATGCCTTGAAGTCTAATGACAACATGAATTACTGGATTTACTAATGAGTTGCTCCAGGAAACTGATAGCAGTAATTTGTACAGAGAAGTAATCTGCCCAGATAAAACAAACATGAAGTTGAACCTTTATACAAAACTCATTGCAAACCTGAAACAAGCTTTGTCATATGTTATCTGTTTTTAATTAGGAAGAGAACAGTACAGGGAAGGTTTTCTAAACAGCTGTATTTGTCCCTGTCTTATAGATAAAATTCAGTGTCTCCAAAATGGAATGAACCTGAAGTGACAGTAAAGAGATTAAAAGCATACTAAGAACTGTCTATGCTCACAGCATTAGAGGATATGTTCTTTGATGTTGTGGTGCTGTGACTCAAACCACTAAGGTGTTAAAAAGCCAAAGGGACCCTTTTGCTTCATGGATCTGCACTTGCACCAAGAGAATGATTATATTGTAGCACAAGACATCAGTATACTCAACTCAGAGGTAACATTGAGTACTGAGAAAAGGTCAAGCTGTGTCTGATTCAAAACTGGTAGAAAATAGTACCTTGAAGATCTCCATTGCACTCTGACAAGCATTCATTCCTCTGGTAAAGTTACTGCTGTTGTTTGGTGCAGCACCAAAAAGACATGAAGAACAGAGATAATTTTCTGGGGGATTTTAGTTTTTCACCTTAGCAGCACAATCCCATTCTTTTAAAATGCATTTGATTAACTAACTTTGTAGATACAAGCCAGTGAATAGTATTTTATTTATCCCTTGCAGATTTAACAATCATTTTCATCTTGTTAGTCACCCAGAAAAATCTTCCTCCACAAGCCCATTGGGCAATATTGTTTCCATGTAGCTTCCAGAAGTTGCAGAATTGCTATGATGCATCTACTACCTAGGATTATCTTGATATGTCCTATTACTTGCATTGTAATCATGTGTGGTTGATCTAAACAGATTGTGTTTGTCTGGGCTGGCCAGTTCTTGACACAGAAACATCTTTGCCCAAAGGGTTATGAGAAATGGACAAAAAGAGAGTGAAGAAGACCATTAAGACTGTCAGACCCAGCTCCTCAGACTGTTCCTTACCATGAAACGATGCAGCAGTGTTTTCCACTGTTACCATGGCATTTTGCAAACAACTCTAGCACACTGGCTAGAAATTAAATGGGCAAACCTCAAGGATTTTGGCAGCTTGAATAAATGTCTGCAAGGATCTGGCTGGACTTGGGGACAGGCTGTCCTTTGCAAAAGAAACCACAGAAAGCGGTAGACATGCACCCATTTTCTAAGGGTGTCTACAAAGTCTAGAGGAAAGGGTATGAGGCAAGTAAGATAAACATCCACAAAAGGAGCGAGGCAGGGCAGTGGCTGGAAAAAAAGTGTCCCATGGTGTGCAAACCCATACAGTGAAGAAAGGCAGAAGGGAATAAGAAAACAAAGAGGTGAATGGAGGAGACTGGAGAGAGAAGTGCTCCCTATGCATGAAGAACAGGATGCATAGCATAAGGCAGATGAGAACTGCACTGCCTTGTGTGTCATGTGATCCCAATCACGGGCATATTCCTAGAGAACCTCTCAGAAGGTTTTCAGCCCCATGGTTTTGGAGATGGGCAGGTTCTCCTGAGAGATAGTAGCAGCTGCAAGAGAAGCAGGGACCACAGAGCTGTAAATTGAAGATACTAATTCTGTAGAATAGGCGAAATTTAGGAATTCATTTAGGAAACCACTGGGAGTAGAAAAAAGCAGAGTGAACCCTGCCAGGTTGCTAGGTCACTAAATCATAAATAGCCAGACTTATCTGGCTCCTTTTTTTCCCCCCAAAGCTTCCTGTCCCAGGTTATGTGAGAGTTTAAGACTGCCTCTAGGGTTGGGATGGGTATTTTTAGTTCTGAATAAACACTACTTACCATAACACTTATAGTGCTTCAAGTAGTATCTCCCTTTCCAGGAAAAAAGTTCAGTACATAAGGAACACCCTGTGATGACACAGGGACATTGAAGCCACTGGCCAGCCTCTTCTCCAGGGTGACTTGGCTGAATGTGGCAGTGTCAGATGCCTTGCATCTGTGCACTCCCATTCCTGTGTTCTTATGTACACATCCCAGTCTCAGCTGAGGCTGCAAGCAGGAATAACAGAAAAATACCACAACAACAGCTGTTTTGTTGGATTTTATGGAACGGAAGCCCAGAAGTACTGAAAATCTTCAAATAAATCTTCTTCCCATAAAAGAAACTTCCAGATGCATAAGCCATGAGTGTTTGTGAACAAGCAATGCTTGGCTAGTGAGCTTGCCCCTTTGATGTCTACAGCTTGCCATTAGATTTATAATCAACACATAATAACTTGCCACCTGACTGCATATTTTAGCAGGGTTTCTTCCCCGGATAGATTGTTCTTGAATTAAAAATTCCAAAACTGAAAGCAGTCCTTACTAAAAATGTAATGGGTTCAACAAGCTAATGAACAATTGCTGTAATGCTCAAAACTACAGGTGATGTGTATTGTTTTAAAATTAAGAGTTGATCAAGTAACCTCTTTTTGTGTGAAGTATTTCAAATAAAAACCAGGACATTGGTTCCACATGTGGTAGGATGCTGGGTGCAAATATTAACCCTACATTTATGATCTTGAAGTAAAATGAACAGACTTAACCTATAAAAGATCCACAAAGCTTTACAAGCGCTATACCTGCTCACTGTGGTGTGTTACACACTTTTCAATGTCAATAGAAAAAGGGGCATGAGGGGATCATGATCCAAAATAGGATTTGTCCAACACCTAAACCACTCTGGAGGGATGACTAACCAGTCAAAAGACTCCAGCACTAGAGATGGAAACCTGTGGTCACTCTGCTGCTCTGCTGGGGTACTCTTGCCCTTTAGAGAGGTTTTCCCAATGCTGAAGTCTGGCTTGCTGCAGTGCTATCCCATCAGTTCTTGCCTTGCCTTTGACAGACATGGAGGACATGCGATTTCCTTCCTCCTTGCAGCAGCCGTTCGTGTATTTAATGGCTGCCATTCTCCCCTCAGTCCCCTCTTCTGTGAGCAAACACACACTCCTCAATCCTTTCCAGACAGACTGATCTTACTGCACTTCTGTCATCTCCTTCCAGCTGGTCATAGCTTTCTGTCTATGCAATGCCCCAACCACCACTTGCTGCTCTAGCTAAAGGCATGGCTGATGCAGATCCTCACAGACCCTTTTTGCCCACAGCAGAGCTGTTATGTCACCTGTTGTTCCTCACTGTGGCAAACTGCTCCTGCATGGCTGGTGAACCTTGCACTTTACTGGTTTTATTTAAGACCAGTTCTACAGTTTGTTCACTTTCCACCACTTGAATTCTATCTCCCCATATGCCTGCAGTTCCCTCCCACCCAGGGCAATGCATGCAGATTTTAAAAGCAGATTCTATTCATCATCCAAGTTATTAATGAAAGTAATGAACAGTGCCAGGCCAGGCCAGACCAGACTCCCATGGAACTCAGCATCAAGGAGCTCAGTTTATCGCTCTATTTTGACAGCAAATTGCCTGTAACTACTGAGCCTTGTTTCCAATCAGTTTGATACTTTCATCTGACCAGGTTTCTCTTTCTCATTTACAAAAAGTTCTGCCAGAAGCCTGTGAAAATCAAGAGATATGGCATTTACTGCCTCTCCCTCAGCATGGTAACGATTACCTCATTCAATGATGAAATCAGATGTTTTGACGCAGTTTGTTCTTCAGAGAGCCATGAGTTTTCCTTTCAGTACTTATGAATAATGGCTCGACTAATTTTTCCAGTATTTTTTCAGGAACTGAAATAAGCTGAGATCTCTCTAATGCTCTGACTTTTCTTTAAAAAGAGAGAAAAACAAGTATTACATTTGCCCTCTTTCCTTCTTGATACCTCAGTTTTCTTGAGAGAACCATAAATAGTTCTGAAATTACATCAGGTAATTCCCCAAGTATTCTGAGCTGTAATTCATCAAGACCAGTTCATTTGAATATAGTTGGCTTCTTTATGCCCTTTCCAACCACTTCTCTCCTTATCCTAGGTGCAGATCATACTGCTATGCTGTTGTGTCTTTTGTGCTGGTTATCTGCCTGCAGCTGGGTCCTGAAGCCCCTGAACAGCACATGGTTTTCTGAGTAACATTTCCCCTTTCTGTTCAGTAATGAGCCATTTCCCTGGGATTTGGTTTACTGTATATTTCTTTTGTGTACCTGCAGAAGTGTTTCTTCCTAATCTTTACATAATTTGCTTATGTTACTTCATTTTGTGCTCTTGCAGTTATGTTTCATTCCCATATGCTACTGCCATGCTAGTACACTCATCTTCTTTTCTTTCTTAGCAGCCTTTCCCTTACATCTGTCCAGAGCAGGATCTTCCCAATCGAATCTCTGAATATTTGGAAATATATGTTCTGGAGGTCTATAGTCTTTGTTTTATTGCCTTCCTTCCCTTTCAATTTCTGAAAGAAGGCCATGGAAGATGGAAGCACTTTAACCTCCTCTGACAATAAGACGTTGACCATGTTTTTATTATTCTGATCACAAGGACAGCATTTTAACTGAACAGCAAGAAGAGCTCTTGGTCTCCTGTTCAGCACATAGAGACATTTTCTGCCAGATGCACTAAAGTGCAGATGCCTCTCACACATTCTTATCTGTGCATGGTATCTGATGCAAGGTGCAGAGAGTGCTTTGTGAAAATTTTAAAAAAATGGCAGCATCTCCAGCTGCAAAAGTATCTTGTGCTTTTAGTCTCCATCACAGAAAACAGCTCATATTCATCAGAGTTTTCACAAGTGCTACAGAGACAGCTGGCTGTGTCACTCTCAGACATATTTGGTCTTGCTGAGAGACATACAATTGTCTCCATGGGTTTTTAGCTATACCCATTAAAGTGCATTTGCCCCAGTATATAAATCACCAATGTCAAGTGTCCACAATGTAGCACAACTGTATCTTCCTGAAATTGTATTTCATTTAAACACATCTGCTACCTGATAGTTTGAAAATTTAGATGACAGATTAGAGAAGACATAGGCATTTGCTGTGTGGTGGGAGGGCACATTTAGAAGGCATTAGACCCTATGGTTTCAAGTGCTGAACTCCACATATTTTTCAAGTTCTAATCTGTTTGGATCAGAAACTGATCTCAACACTTTCAGCTGGTGCCTATATGACATGTGAGATGATATGTCTGAAGTCATCAAAATTCAGCCCATATATGTCTTACTTAAACAATGAAATGCTGATGGAACAACCAAAACCGAATAACAAATCAACAAGCTAATCTACATCCTTCCAGCACACTTCCTAAAGTGTGATGTAACCACACAATAATACCACAGCCCACAGCTAACATGTCTCACACAAAATCTGAGTACCTGCAAACATTAGGGAGGGCAGACTTAAAGTAAAAATTTGCATTTTTACATTAACTGAAGAACACATACATCTTTTCTTGCTTTCATGTCTTGTCCTGGAACAGAACTATAATCAGGATTAGCTAGTTATAACAGAGTGAGGGAGAGGGTGGGAAAGCATAAAAGCTTTAGAACATTTCTGACTAGGATGGAATATTCTAGAAAACAAAATGTAAAAAATGTGGGAAGACAGTCTTCTCACAGGGTCTGCAGTCCAGGCGTACAAGTTTAACAGAATTCAATAGGTCAAATAATGAGTGAATATGAAACCTTGACCAAATTAAATCCATGGCAAAAATCCCATTCATTTTTCTGGGACCAGGATTTCAGTCTGGTCGTACTGTGTCCAAACACTGACCTTTTTTAAAAAGCAGCAAATATCATAGAGTGTTTTATACGTTTATACATTCACGTGCAAACAAACATGTTTTTGGGCAAGGAAATATACAGAGGTGACTGCTGTCAGGTCAAAATGGGCTGCTGTTTCAGTATGCACACTGTAGCATGAACAAAGAAACACACTGCAGTGCAGGCAGACAGTGGCCAAGGAGAGAGCTCTTTAGAGCCATGTATTTTGTTATGAAAGCCCATAATTCCCTATATCCATGCAAGTTATATTATACTCAGCAAGATGCAATGAACTCAAATGCTGCTCAGGAACAGAAGAGGTCTCCCTGTTGAGCAGATTTAAAGAGGCCAGTGCTGTTTGCAAGAACTGAGTGGGGCTTTCTGGAACTCCGACACACTGGCACTGGGGCCCTGGCTAAGTTTGCTCTCTCCCAGCTGCTTAGCCCATGACCACTGCTCTACTCAACAGACAGGACCATAACAAACAGGCATTCCTAGCGAGGGGCCATCCTGGGTCCTGACGGTGCATTTGCTCCTTCTGCTTTGAAATCTACGCTGCCGTCTTAAAACAATGCTCCCTCCCTTCAGCTGCCTACAGCTGAGCACTGCACTCCACCTGCCCGCAGGCTGCCTGTGCACGCCTGGCTTGTGCGCGGTGTGCGCTCTTCGCGCTTCCTGCCGGTGTTTACAGCCAGGCTGCAGAGAGAATTCAAGAGCTCCTGTGCTGGCTCTAGTTCTCCACACCTTTGTAGGCTTCTGCCTGTCCAGAACCGATGTCGTCGGCTCTAGTGCTCTGGAATTAGCTTAAACTCAGTGCGTTACTTGAGGCTAATGACCAAAGGAAAACTACTATAACCTATTCCCAGGGATGAAAGGAAGAGTCAAGAGCCAAGAAATATTAAAGTGATGATGTCAGTTCAACCTCTTAACAAAATAATCAAGTGGAAAGACTGAAAAGGAAGGCTGTTCTTTTACTCCAATAAAGGTCAAATAAAGAGCTAAACACTCTTTCTCCTTCCCATTATTACAGCAGTACTAGAGATTGGGCTTTTTCAAATAGTTTCCCTGATACAATCAAAGATACTTACTTTCTTTACACAGGTATGTCCTCACACAGTTAATCCCCTCTAGGCATTCAGAAAAAGAGAAATCTATTTCTACCAGCTTTTTTTAGTTCCCAGACCCAGAGCTGGATGAATTGTTTATGGTAGTAAGTGATTTGTTTAATTTAGTACATTTTTCCTACTTGTGACTTGACCATCACATTATCCTGATTCCTGTGTTTGTAGGAGTAATCGTAAATATTCACCAAACAGATTCAATTGATGAGTTGTTTGCAGACCAATGTCTCCAAAAATACCCAAATTACTTTTTAAGCCCCCAAGGGTACATGGCTGTTTGCATCATTCACATGCCATCGATTCTGACAGAGGAAGCGAAACCTTTAAAATAGGAGAATAATGACGGAAGCATATCAGTTACTGAACAGAATAATTATTAATACTAATCTGTATTAAAAATTGTTACAAAATGTTTAGGACTCTCAAATACATTGTTAAACTAACAGTTTAAAAAAACACGACCCGTGGAAACCAGGAGTGAGATGGGATCACGAGAGTAGTCATGAATTACTTCTATTTCCAAAAGCTCTGCTACTTCTAATTTGTCTATTATCCTACAGTACTGCTCTGTGAAAACCTCCAAGGATGCTACATACAATACAAACCCCACATGCAACTAGTCATGGAAATTTAGCTAACTAAAGGAAATTTGGCTGAACAGGCAAAATGTTATATAGAATAATGTGTTTTGTAAAAAAATTTGCAAAATTACTTCCAATTATGAAAGGAGGACTGAATTAATTATTGCCTTTTTATGAACCACATGGATACTTTGGGGACTTGTGAGAATATTTCTTTTAGAAAAAGCATGTGCAAGTAGAATGTAGAATTAGGGTTAATAGAGTCATCAACAATAATCTGCTGAAGCCATAGAAAAATGACAGCAGAAAACTTCAGGTTTCTGCGGCATAAAAATAAAAGCTCAGAAATTTAATCATGAACTCTATTTTTATCATAAAACCTTAATAGAGCTGGCTATAAAAATGTACTTCAATTCTTATAAACTCTCAGACTGCCCTGAAATCAGAAAAACCAGAGGTTTTACATTGCTTTTAATAACCTCCCAAGTTTAGTGAGATATTAGAATTTGATTGTATTTTAGTATCATCTGAAAGATTATCCAACAGCTGCAATAAGCAATACGTAGCAGGACCTCTTCAGGGTCAAAACTTCGTGTATAGGAAGAGATGAGATGATTGTGGTTTTATTAGAGAGGAATACGTACGCATACAAGGCAGCAGCAATGTGAAGCGGAAGCTTTCCAATGCTAGTAGCTGCCTATGGGCTCAGATTTCCCAGGTAGTTCTGGCACGTGGCACTTGGTTGTCAGGCAGTTTGGGATGATCTCTGGTGTGAAGTTTAGCTTGTAGGAGCAAGTTGTGCTGTCTGCTGGGAGCCCCTGGGTGGTGGCCACAGCGAGGACAGCGAGCGGCACTTTGCCGTAAAGACTGTGCGCGCAGCTGCTGCTCCTGTGCTGAGGACGCGCTGCTGGCATGCCCGGGGGACCAGCGCTTCTGGGGCCCAAGCAACACCAGGGGACACACCTCAACAATCAGGTGGCTCCCTACTGGACCCCATGGCCTGCACCAATACAGAATGGACACCTCTGAAATAAAGCGTGGAAATTTTCTCTGCTTCTTGTGTGGATGTGACTTCTAATAAACCATCAGCCAATTTTTTCCCCTCCCCTTTAAACCAGCAAGGATTCCTACCCTCTGAACCCAGCAAGGTCTTTGTAAACAGCAAAGGGATTGTTTTCAATTTCCTGTTTAAAGGAACAGTTTAAGGGAATGCCGGCATGCTGAAAAAATGCAAGATTTATTTTCTAAGAAAAAAACCCCATTATAAAATTATTAAGCACTTATCAGAATTCACATGCATCTCCACATGAGTAAGCAGATGCTTCCTATTGGGATTTGAAAAGGACTTCTCTCTGCTTTCAGCACTTTTCAGTAAAGAATCAGGAGAACTGGTCCTTAGTTCCTATGTGGAAATATTTAAAACTCTTTCTAATGTGTTTATGATGTTTTCCTATGCAGCCCTGCACAAACATTTCCAGTGTGCTATGACTCAGTACTTTTTTGAAGTAGCAGAAATACAATGAATAGTCTGTTTCTCATAGTATTTTGGCAGAAAACAACTCTGTGGGTTGGTGTTGGCAACACCACAGTCTAAGAATAGGGCACTTCTCAGGCAGAAAGTTGTTGAATTTGGACATCAGCTAGGTTTGCCTAGGCGTAAAGAAGCCACTGTCTTCAGGGAAAGGAGCAATTTGGAAATGCTTATCCAACAAGCTAGTGTGCTAGTGTCTACCAAAATAATTATTTCCTGTGAGGACTACCGAGAATGAAGTAATCTCAAAGAATATATTCCATTGGATGTGTGAGCTTGCTGGGCAGCCCTTTGACACTTCCTCAAAGGGGCTTTCTTTGTATGGAGTGCTCTATTCTAGTTTCAATTGTTCATGAATATGAGTAATGCTTCCTTCCAAGTTTGTGTAAATGGGAAGAACTGTAAAAGTGCAGTGCTTCACCATCCATGCACTGTGCTGACAGCACTACTACCACCACTGTGAAATGCAGGGCAAGACAAAAAGTAATACAACAATAGGGAAGTGAAAGAGTTAAAGCTTTTAAAATGAGCTTGAATATGACAGTCTTAAAACCTAATATACTGAGCTGAGCCTGGGCTGTGCTGGTTCTGATGATCCCAGAGGAGTTGGAAGTGTTTTCTCTAGCTAAGGCTTTACTCATAAATACAGGCTATACAGACTGTTCTCTACAAATAAAGGCCTTGGAAGCCTCAGCTACAGCATCCCCTTACTATGTATGGGTAACATTTGCCAGGTGACTGAAGTGTCTACACCACCAGGTTGATTTCATTCTTACTTTGCCCCAGGGCCCTGGATTCCTGATTATCCATACCATTCATGTGCTGCTTTTGGCAGCAAAAATTTTGGTCAATTATTTCCCTCCAAAAAGAAAAGCTGGCACAGATAGCAGATAAGCCAAGCCAAGTCAGATCATAGTGGTTGTGTAATTGCCAGGCTTGGGCTCCTCTTCCATGGGACTGCCATTCAGCACAGCCCCAGAAAGCCTTCTTCCCTCAGCAGCCCTCTACAAATCTTCTGATAGGACCTCCCATGATACTCCACCTTGCCCTCAGATATGAAAATACAGTCCTAGGAGACAGAAATCTTTCTACTGGTATTTGGAGATCTATGTGACTTTCTGGAAAAGATGTAGACAGTCAGGTCTGGAAGCAGTCTTTTTGCACAAAGAAAGATTAATTTTGAATTTGTCTGCTCAACATTTCTAGGTCTTATGTTCTTTGGAAGATGCTTGCTCTTATTTAAAATTTCTTGTAATATATCTGCAGTGCTTATTCATCTCTTTTGTCTTCAGCAGAACAAAGGAGAAGGACATAAACTATTTCCCTTTGAAAAAACAAGACATGCCAAACTCCTGCCTATGCATGACAACACTGCTTTCTTGCCATATCTTCCATGGTAATATGTAGGGTTCTACACCTTCTCTACCCAAGAGGAAAAAGTGCCAAACAGTGCAGTCAACAAAATCCTTCTTCTAGCCCTAATCTCTAAATACTTTTATCACAGAACATTTAGCATACACATGTACTCACCTGTGGGCCTTAATTCAGGTGTTCCTACCTAAACACTGGCCTCTAAAGAAGCAGCAGCTATGTGTCAGATTACAGGGAGGTGGCAGATGGAGTAAATCACGCAGCTTAGAGCCATTCTTCCCCTATTCATTAATCTACTTTCTTTAAGACTTTTTCTAACAGTTCAAACCACAAATCCATACAGTCAGAAGAAATGGTTACAACTTTGAAACTTGGATGAGATTTTTAACTTGAAAAGACCCAGGAGTGTACATGAGTGAACTCCTGGCCCTTTCCCAAAAAACACTAATGAACAGCTTCATCTACTAGCATTAAAAATATTCATCTATCAAGGAAATATTCCTTTTCCAAAATAGGGAATGCTTATCTCAATCTCTCTTTTAGGTTTGTACGTGTTTGATGGCAGCTCTTAGTCCTATGTTAGTGACACATTAGGACTGCTATATTGAGGGCTGGAAACAAAAATTCCACATTTTTCCAAAAGAGAAAGTTCCCTTTCCACCGTGACACGTCATATTTAGTTCTGTCCCTGGAAGGTTCCTATGTACCAGATATCAGTTGTAACATTTTAAGTTACAGAAAAACAATTTAAAATTCCCTCTGAAGGAGTATATTGATATTTCCTTCTAAGGGTAATGCTTGCACTTGTGATATGAAGGTACTTGGACTCACAGAAAGAAGGATATAAAAACACTTGGAACGTGGTGAAAATTCATCAGTGTGCACGAGAAATAACAACATGGAAAGGAGACCTTCAGAAAACTGGTCAGACCTTGTAAGTCACACAGCTTACCAAGGTTACTTGTAGAGGTTCCTAGCTCTGCCACTAACCTAAGGCACGTCCTCAGGCATGTCTCTTCACCTTGCTGTGATTCCATTCTCCATCTGTAAAGGGAAGATAACAACATGTCACTTTATGAAGAGCTTCAGATGACAAATGCAACTTGGGCCAACTCACTGGACATAGTTGGAGGTGAATAACATACATAATTTATTGTCTTCTCAGTTAAGAATAACATATCAGTTTGTTATAACCTTTCTCTTACCCTATTTCTGCATCTCTACAGCAGCTAGTTAAAGCACACTTGCTTATAAGCAAGATGTGAAAGAATCAACCTTCCATCTGTACCAAAGGTGCATAGCACTGTTCAAAACAAATCATTACTTGGAGCAGCAATGGAAGAATCAAGATGTTTTAAGAATTGCAGTTGTAAGAAAGAAAGCATTTTATTTAGCAGCTGACAACATACAGAACAAGCAAATGAACGCCTACCTGGACTACTCACTCAAGGTCTGTGTGATGATTCTTTATGGTAGGGAAGCAAGAGGAAGATTCTCTCAGACAACTGTTAAATTTAATCTTACTATGTAGTTGCAAGACAGTATAGGGACATAAAAATTAATTGTCTATAGTAGTTGAAAGGTAATTTTAGAGACCTACTGTCTCCCATCAGACTGAAGTCTTCAGAAATAAGTGAATGATTGTAAATTGATGCAATTACTCTTCTAGTATGCATATACATTTTTATTTGCTTTAGAACAGGACTATGCTGGGAACAATTATGGCACTATGCAACCTCCAGTGACTGAAGGGAGGCTTCATTTATTTTCAAACTACCTTTTAAGCTATCCACTTGTTTAATCATAACAAAGCTGGAATGTCTTTCTTGACTTTTAACAGCTGAACACTTGGCTGAGGATATGTGGGTCATTACCTTCTCATTCTTTAATGTAAAGGCAAACTGGCAGCCTGCTTGGAATTTCTTGGTACTCTTAAAGATATCCAGAAATATCCTTCAGACACCTTTTAGAAGGATATTTTCTTTCAGAAACCATACTGGATCCTGTTAGATTTCTCTGACACTCAGGTGATAGCTCCTGTCAGTGCTTGGTTTTTTAACAGTAGGCATGAAAAGCTATGATCAAATGCCTAGACTGTTGTTTTACATATGGTGATGAGTAAAAAGCCCAAACCCATACTCTAGATTCTTGTGTACCCTGGAAAACTATTTACAAACCTTTAATTTACTTCTTTTGGACTGCAATTTCAGCCATTTTGTGATGGGATGGAAACATTCTTTTTCCCAAACATGTCCAAATGGCATTTTTAGCTCTTTCAGTGCTCTCACAGCTCTAGTTCTACTGAAATTACTGTGTTAGTCTGGATTTCCATTGCTGTGACATCAAGCAGATCCTGTCTGCCAGTGTACAGGCAGACTCAAGAGACTGAAATATGAATGGAAAATGGGGTAAGAATAGAAGTCAATACTGCCTCAATTAATGCTACTGCAGAACACCATTGGGTAATGCACAGGACACAGAAGGTGAGATATTTCAAGAGGTGGGAGAATAATGAAAATTTAAGAGTGAGGGCATACCGACAGACATTTTCATACATTCTTTTTTCCTAGATAAACTTCTATGTGGTTTGTCCTAAGTGCAGGATGGCTTGTTGAAAGCTAAAATATCTTCTTCCCCTGCCCTCAGGATAACTTTGGCAAAAGAAAAAGATCACACATGTGAAGTGGCAAAGCCAAGTATCTAAGTGATTGGAAATGAACTGTTTAAATTAGAGGAAGAGATGCAATCTCGAGAAGGAAAGGAACCATACCCTCAGGAACATAAGGGTTTTAAAATCTTAGAAAACCAAGAAATGCAGATGAGCCAAAAGCTACTTGGGAGAAGAAAAGCACCCTTCCTTACTCCAGAAATCAAAGAAAAAACGATTAGGCAAAACTAAAATCACAACTACAAAAAAAAGAGAAGCACTGAAAAGGGCAATACTGGTAGCCCTATTCATCAACACAGAGAGAAATTATCCATAACAGCTTGGTCTCCAGAGCCACCGTGGATAATGGACCCCTGGAGGGCCCAGTGGCCCCTCTTTTCTCTCCTCCGTTCCACCAGTCCAGTCCCTGTTTGCAACCAGTGTCATGGTCTCTCCTCACAATGGGAGAGGCACATGAGGACCAATAAGGGATGGAAGGGAATAAATGGGGCCTCACCCAGAGAGTGCACACTGTTCCCTCAGGTTTTTGCTAATTTGTATTCTTAGAGCAGGATCCCTTCCTGCACAGCTGTTTCCATAATCTGGTTTCCACCTGAAGGTGCCCCTTTGCCAGTGTATGCCAGGGAAATTAATGGCAATATCTCTCTCTCTGCAATACATTCTGCTAATTCTGTGATGAGGGTAAAATGCACTCCTTGGGCATTTCCAGTCCATATCCCAAATATAGAAAGGATCTGACAGGCAGGATGCAGATTGTGTAAGTTGACTTACCAGAGGCAGAAGATGTTACCAGAGTCAGCAGTGAGTTTTCATCTCTGTTACAGCAATTCAGTAAAATTACTGAATTTTGTACTTTTTTGAGGGCTTCTCACTACAAGTTAAGCTGGGACTATTTCATTGGCAATGAAAGGTATACTTAAATTACTCAAAATTGTGTCAGAACATTTATCTAGATACCACAAAAGTGGGCTAAGAAAGAATCTTTTTTTCTTTTTTTTGTTTTGTGCTTTTTAATGAATTTGAGGAAATTCCAAAACTTTCAGTATTGCGGGCAACTAACCCTGCTTACAAAAGAAAAGAATATTGTTTAAATTTCTAGACTGCAAATAAATATAACAGCAAAAGCCACTAAAAAATTGCATTTGTAATTTTGGATAAAACATATACTAAGGCTTATGAAAGAATAGTACATGGTCCTTCATCCCTTTATTAAGCCAAATTTTCTTGAAAGCCTTCCCTTTTCTCTCAAATAAATCAAAGATAGTGACAGGCATTGATACAGTTAAATATTTCTACTTTGGTGGACCAAAATAAATAGTTAATAACCAGAGCTCCTCACGGTTATAAATGCCATCACCTGGCTCTCACAACCTGCTCTTGCAAGGGAAGAGGTGACATTGAGCTTGCAAAGCCAAGGAAGAGAGAGCATTTACTTGATGAGCTGAAGAAAAAGCTTTACATAAGAAGGCCTCCATGAAAGCACTGACTAAGCAATGTGCTTGCTGCATGCTGCCTTCACTTAAATGTTAATTGGATTACAGTTGCACTCATTCATAAATTGGGATCTTTCTCAAAATGTGAAGGTATTCCAGATTGCTATTTCCTGCACTATTGGCTCTGCATTCAAGGCAACAAGCAGACACACAGAATGAGTATGAACAAACTACTGCCAAAATATTTCACAGGGCCTGGGAAAACAGGCAGAAGCAACATGGAAGGCCAAGAGAGGAAGATTTCTGCTCCTAGGAGTGAGGAAAGGTGAAGGTTCCTGAGCACACAGCTTCCTGACGGGTCAGGTCTGGCCACCAGGAACTTGGAAACGGATGTTTCCATCTCCCATGATGATGGAATCAGTGTACATGTGTATGTACTCTTGGTGAATAAAGACCTCTGCATCCTTAGGGAAATCCATTCCTCCCTGACAAGAGCAGCCTTGCAGAGCCCCAAACACAACCTTGCAATACAAGGCTGACAGTCCCAATCTTGAAATGCAGGCTTTCAGCACTTTTAAGCATTACTGAGCTTCACAGAGACAACTTCCTAAGACTAAAATCATCAAACAATGTCACTTCCTGTTCAAGCATTGCTGTTACAGTAGTTTTACTTGGCAGTGTATCAAGTGTTGTGGAAGGAGGAGGAGAGAAATTGCGTGAGCCGCTGAGGGTTCAGCCTGGCCCTGCAGGGAAGGAAAGCTGGTGCTGTGGGGCGCTGGGAGTCGTGGCAGTGCCTGCAGGGGGTGGAGACAAGGCAGCAGGCCCACCATTAGCACCATGCTCCTGGGGATCCTCGTGGTGCTCTGCTTCATCCCCACTGCTGATGTAACAGGTAACAAAACCCCCCTACCTTTCTGTCCTTTCCCCTATTTTTTCTCACATTGATCATCAGGGGGTAGAAGATCTGGTATAGATCTGAATTAATTTTGCATGAATTCTTCTTGTTTGGATGAAAGGGGAGAGACAGCATGCTGCTAAGTCTACAAATAGATCAACTTGATATAATCAAGAGGCGTATTTTAGTATCCCTCCAATACGAGACTCAAGAGCTTTCTTTTAATTTGACTTCTCTCTAGATCCATTTGGAAATTGCATGCATAGGTAGAGGGATGTTTATTTCACCTGCCCCCTGGGCTTTACAAGTTCTGCTCGCAGGTGCCTTTTCTTGGGGGCAGCAGCTCTGAGCAGACCTGGTGCCAGTGCCTGTCTTGGGGCAGACTCTCCACATCCCCAAATCTGCTTGTAAAGCTTTAGGTTCCCCCATGGCCTGGCTTGGTGTCATGGGCTCCGGCACTGAGTACAGCGACATCCTCACAGGATTAGCAAAAAAATGCTCAAAAGCAGAGTTGTTTACTGAGCTCAAAGATGGGAGAATGGGACTTGCCAAGTTTCTGATTTTTGCATTATTTAGTTGAGTACAGTGACATCCTCACAGGATTAGCAAATAAATGCTCAAAAGCAGAGTTGTTTACTGAGTTCAAAGATGGGAGGATGGGACTTGCCAAGTTTCTGATTTTTGCATTGTTTAGTGGTTTACTGATACTAGACATCTAGTTTCTTTCTGAAGATCTCCAGGGAAAAAAAAAATAATCTTTTTGTAATCCTGAGTCTTAGTGAATCTTCCTGATTCTTCAGTTGTTGTGGCTGAGGGTATTTATCTTGGTGTTGTCTTGCTGATGCAGTGTTCCTGTGTTCAGACCTAACATGTCTTTCCAATGGGTACATTAAAATGCAAAGCAAGGCAAGGGATGCTGGCTTTTGCTAGGATAATCTTGAGACAGACAATTTTTCGGACTGCTGGCTGTGAACTGTTGTTATTGTCTCTTCTCCAAATACCAGTGTTTTGTCTTTTCCAGGAAGTTACAGGTAGGAATAAAAATCTGATTTCAGTACAAAATTTTTAACACAGAGAACATCTTAAAAGAGTCACTTTTTCTAGCATGAGAGATGCAATTGAATCTATTTTTTTCTTATTTCTACATTATTTTTCCATAATTTTTTTCCTCAGTGAAGGTGTTGCAGTTTGCGTGACACTGTGATCAACATTTCTTTAAGAAATCATAAATTTTTTCTTCCTTGCTCTTTCCCATGTTTATAATTCTGTGTTTGCAATATCATAATTATTTCCACAGCAGGCCCCTGGATTGTCAAAGAAGACACTAATTCCAGGAGGGGATAAGTATCAGCAGTAGGTTAACAGTTCTGAATGCATTTCCATGAGGTGTGAACAGCTTTTAAGCAGTGCTTTTGAATTGCAACCATATAAATTACAGTGTGTGGTTCTCAGACACAGGTGTTATGGTTTTATATAGACACATACACACTTGCTTTGCATGAGGAACTTGTGTTTCTCCAACAGACTCACCAAGATTGTTCAACTTCTTAAAGAGAAGCACATGAGGTCATTTGCTTCTCAGGGTTCTCATCCTTTCCCCATCTATTTTCTTCAGTCTTCATTTTCAAGATGATTGGTCCTTAGTACACGAAAAACATTAAGGCAGGTCAAAACCCTGCAGTACTTCCTCAAGCCCTGAAGTGCGTTATAAGCCTCAGGTAATTTGGTTTGGGAAAATCAACAGAATTTGTCCTGTTGTTAGACTGTATTGGTGGCTGCTGCAGGTTGAGTTGAAACCATAGAAAGGGACTTAAAATACTAATTTAGTCATTTCCTTTTTGCAGAAACACTAACGTTTACAAAGCTTGTCCTTCTCCCCTTTTTGTTGGCTAAATAATTACCTTGCTGTGGTCTGTCAGAGAGGCAGCTGGATCAAGTGTCTGGTATTTTGTGAAATAAGTAACACAAGGAGGTTCCCACTGTAGTGTACCACAACTGACCTCATCTTTCTACTGTCCACATAACCTTCTGGCTTATGGTCTCTGGGGGTTAAAATCAACCTCTAACCTACCAAGGTTACCAGAATGCAAAAGATAGATGAGGCAAGGTTAGCTGAGAGTAGGATGACATCAACTAATTCTTTTTTTTTTTAAAGAATCACAAACTGCCAAGAAAAACCCCTGTGCTCACACTGGGTTTGATTAAAGCAAGAGCATCACCTAGGCTTTCTGGAGTACTCCGCTGCCTGCAGTACTCGCAGCAAAGCAGGGAAGTTGAGCAGAAGGCAGGTCTGTAAGGGCCAGAAGGAGAGGAATCCCCCAGCTGCACATCAGAGACACAGCTGGGTGGCCTCAATTCAAAGTAAAAGAGAAGGACCCTCGTACCTAGGAAAGAAGAGTAAGCAACAAGAGTAATTGAACAACAGACCAGTAGCAGCAAAACAAAATAGTTTTGTTTATAACATACCTGTGTGCCTTTCTGCCTGTGGCTTAAACAAATTCCTTTCAGTTTTTTCAGTTAGGTTTTTTCCTATCCCCCCAGGAAATTAGGTGGGCCATTTCTTTCCTGTGCTTACAGAAATGCCAACTTATCTTAGACACCTTGCTCTGGAAAATAGCTGCTTGAAGTCAACTGGCATAAAAAAGGAAGAAGAGTACTAAATATTTTAGCAGAATAATTTTTTTCCAATAGCTGATCATGATTCATGAAGAGTTCTGTAGGAAAAAAAAGCGCTACCTCAAAATAGTTATTTTCCATACTTTGTCAACTCTATTTCACTTTCTTGGCAAACAGAAAAACTAAAAACTTCAATGAAGTTTTGCTTCCATCGGGTTCGATGCTCAGAGAGTCAGTATTTTACAGATATAGATGGATGGCATTTTGTTTCATGATCCAAACCCCCATGACATGTGATTACAAAAAATGTCCAGCATTACAAATAATCCATAAAAAATCTTAACAAGCATTCAGAGATCTTACACACCATTGCAATAAATCCAAAGATCCTGAGAAGGCTTGTAGCCTGTGCACACTGACTGAAATGATTTTACATTTCTAAAGTCATTTCTTTTTGAAACTGTAAACAATAATTTTTCAAAACTGCTATTTTCCTGGCTGGGTAAGGCCAAGATATAGATATTTACTACTACACAGCATGACTGAACACAGCTCTAAAGTGGCAATCATAACCCTATTTAGAGGAATGGAAACACCTACTAAACGTTTCAGAGTTTTATCATTTAACAAACTCAAGGTGACACTTATGAGGAAAAACTGTCTCTGTGAAGACAAAAGCAGCCTCAGCCCTTGTTTGCTCAAAATGGGCTAGATCCTACTAAGAATGTAGTCAAATCCCATTCAGATAACAAGTGAAGTGAGGGATGCTAGGTATTACTGTCTTCCCTATGAAATGAACACACATTATAGTATGAGTGACTTTCTTCAATTCAAAAACACCTCCAAGTCCAGAGGATGAGGATGACAGCAGGACTTGTGGGGTAAGCTTGCCTTGCCCCTGTTGGCATTGCAGCTCAACCAATTCATGTGGTGCTAATGAGTTCTTCCTATAAATGAAAACAAAAATATCTCCTTTAATTTAGATTTGAACTAGAAGAGCTACTTTGTGAAAATGGATTTGGGTGCTTAGCTTCAATCATGTAGGAGCTGTCTTCATTTAATGACCCACAAAGGAGCTTTTTCCTGCTGCTCAGTCAGTCTGCATCCCAGCATCAGCAGCATCAGCAGCATGGAGCTGGGTTATTGAGCCTAGCCTCCAAGACAAGGCAAACATATTGGATTATAAATCCAAGAGGTAAAAATAAGTTGAAGGAATTTATCATTTTAGGTGGGTGTATCAAAAGAGAATGGTTGCCAATTAGCACTGTATCATGGCAGGGACATAAATAGTGAAGAGCTGTAAACAGTGGAGTTCAAGGCATGAAGTGCAGGTCTAAGCATCCGGAATCCAGGTTAGCTGATGACAGCAAAAGAGATGGGTTAAGTCACTGGGGTCTGCAGAAGAGTCTAAATAACATGTGAAGGGAGTCCCTCAGTGATGAGATTTTCAGTATTCTTTGGCTTTCCTCTGGCCACAGAGAAAATATGATCAGGCCGAGCAATATCCATTCGTTGTCTGTAAGTACTTGCAATGAAAACAGGCAAACGCTTTTTGAAGTGTAATGCTTCTGTCTGTTCTGGGACCCTATTTTGGTTGTCAACTCTGAGACAGAAAAGGTGTCTCCTGAAGGTGTATTCAGTTCCTGTGACAATCAGGGTTGTAGTGCTGCACAAATACCACAAAGCAGTAGAATAACTCTGTCTCAAGTGAGATGTGTAGAATTTTGGTGTGCTAAAGGTGGAACAACTCTACCTCAGACTTGCAAATTGCCATGTAGGCCAAAGATCAATTTTCTGGCCAACAAAAATATCATCAAATACCTTGTTTAAAGGGGTGGAATCCAAACCTCACCACTTTACTAGAATGCCTTATAAGCCTATGTGAGAGCTTTTTGTCGGAAAAAGCTGAATCAAGGAAACTGAATTGTTTTGCTGAAATGTCTTCATTTTGATGAAAAGTCCCCACAGGCACCACCTTGAGTAATGACTCCCCTTCTCTGTTCTTGCTTCGCCGCTCTGTCCTAGGATTCGAAGATCCTTGTCTCTTTCTGCTGGAAAGCCTGGAAATGTTGTCCTTCATCCAAAGTTTCACAGTGTTTTGGTTGCCTGCAAACATGGGATTTCAGAGCTGTTACGAGCTCTCCTCCACCCTCTCACTGACAATGCTGAGCAAAGAGACATGAGGATAGGCTACAATCTTTCTTTGATAAAGATGAGGCAGTACAGCATTCCCTGTCTCACATCTCCTCTCATTTGAAGCAAGGGCTGGTAAATGAGACTTTCAATGAGAAAATTAACAACTTCAGCACTTGCACAAGTTCTGCTGGTAACTGGAGAACCTGCTAGCCAAAGGTTGTTTTTACTGTCCACACTCTACCACTACTCCTGGCCATCTCATGCATCTCTTTGTGTTTACTTTACTCCCTGGACCACATTCATCCCAAAGGAGTAGCCTTCTCAAGAGGCTGGGGTACTTCATCTTCTTATGCTGGCATGAATACAGTAAGCATCATTTGGTCCTAAATGTTGTTTAAAACAGTTTTAAACACTAATTTTCTGGGCATTCTTGATCTAGTCTCCTTCCTACTTCATTTCTCTTACTAGCCTTTTTCAAGTCTCACTACATGGATTAAGTAGAAAGAATCTAGGTTTGCACCAGATTTTGAGGACAAGAGGTACAATTGTCATTCTAACAGCCACAATGATTCTCAGTGCATATGTAAAAAATTATTCAGACCTCATATGAGCTGAGCTTGCATAAAGACTTAAGCGGTCCTATAAAAGCTTTGGCAAGTCTCTAGCTTAAAGCCACAACTCCCTTCCTCTTACTTAGGGGTCATCATTTGAAAAGGGTCTCATTTGTACAGGATGAGTTTTCTTGGAACACGTTGTCTTTCTGCACAGTCCCTGCTGTGTTTCATTGTTTGGCAGATGATAGCACAGAGATCTACACGTCAGAAAACATTTCCTGTTTATGTGTCAGGCTGGTCAATTAAAATTCAATCATACATTCATGTGACATGCTTTTTTCAGGCCATTTAAGTGCCAATGCAGTGTCAAATTAGTCAGCTCCTGAGTCCTTTGAGAGATTAAGAATCTACTACAGCTGCTGGCTAGAAAAATCACTTATTCTACATTAAAATGATAGCAGTTCATGCTTTTAGTGTTCATTGCCCAAGGTCCAAACCCATGGAATGGTTCAGCAAATCCACCTGCAAACTCTTCAGGAGTCCTTGAATTAAAAAGCAAATGTATAAATAATATTCTCTTATCTGACTGCGGTGTCAATTCATAGTATTTTCACTCCATAATGTTCCCCAGGAAACTGCTTGCTAAGTAAAGGATAGACTTAGATGGCTTTACATATACACACATGCACTTGGATGCAGGCTAGGTTTCTGGGCTCTGATGTTAAATTTTCATAACAGGCCACTGCCTCTGCCAATGTTCTGACTCTGAAGAAAAACACTCTTGATCTCATAGTCTCCCCTAGAGACTTTGTAATTATTTACATACAAGTGGATTGCTGCAACAATAGCTCCTGTGAGAAACTGCTTCTGCAGATGGTGGTTTTGTACTCCCTGGTAGGGAGTGTCAGCAGGGGAGAGGAGATATGGACTAGAGTTGCATGGGAGGATATGTGGTTCTGAAGTCTCATACTATATTTTATAAGCAAGTGCTTTTCTCACTTTCTCCCCTCCCTTCCAGAAAACAAGATTTTAGTGGCTCAGCATCCTTTGCTCATTGTAGCTAACCAAACTGCAACTCTAGTTTGCAACTACACCTACAATGGGACAGGGAAGGAATTTCGAGCTTCACTACACAAAGGAACGGACAGTTCAGTTGAAGTCTGCTTTATTTCATGGAACACAACCAAAATTAGCAGCAATTCAAATAAAGAATTTAACTGCCAGGGGGATCGTGATAAAGACAAAGTCATCTTCAATATTTGGAACATGAATGCCAACCAAACTGACATCTACTTCTGCAAGATTGAGGTCATGTATCCACCCCCATATGTCTACAACGAGAAGAGTAATGGGACTGTCATTCATGTGAAAGGTAAGCTGAGAAACTTCTGTAGGCCAGTATCCTCCCTATACACACTCCCTGCATAATGGCTGGAGGCAGTTTGTTTTCTTAAAAAAAAAAAAAAAAAGAAGTTGGATTGTCTGGTAAAACTACCTTCCTGCTCCGGACTTCCTGAAGAAGAGATCTTAAAATGATGTTTAATAAAAATGACATAGGGGAACAAGGAGTAAATAAGCAGAGATCAATGTTTTTAATTTCATGTACGTAAAGTTTTCTTTGCTCTTTCCTTAAAGAGACACCCACCCAAATACAAGAGCCTCAGACTGCAGTTCCTTTGTGGATCCTTGCAACAGTGACTGGAATTCTTGCACTCTACAGTATACTAATAACTGCAGTTTTTATTAACTACTGGGTAAGGAACTTGTGTTTTCCTTTGCTCTGTATGCTCTAGTAGTTAATTTCTTAGGCTATATTTGCCATGTTTACCACTAACTCACTGATACCCGTTCAGTACAGGATGACAGTGTCTCTTCATCCCATCTGTGTGTGCACACTCATGGTGTACCCCAAAAGAGCTGAAACACCAGATGGTCTCCAGGTGGGCAGTCAGGCCTCTGCAGTAGAGTCCTACAGCAAATAGTAGTGCCAGGGTTGGCAGTGCCCTGCACACCAGCAATACCAGGACACCCTTGCCAGTTGAATCTGCCAGGGAAATCTAGAACTACAAGCATTTCTGGCAAAACCCTTAGAGACTACATTGACAGGAGCTCATCGACAATAAAACCATCTATAGGGAGCCCTCAGCCCAGGACCATCTGCACTGGTGTCTTGTGCCTATTCAGCACTACCCTTGAGTAACCACTATTTCTGGCAGCTTGACTACAAGGGAATAGGAGCACCTGGATTTAAGTAGTCCCTTGTCTGTACATCAACAGTAAGAAAGCTGAGACAGCTTTTTGGCTCATAATTTTTGCTTTCTCATTTCTCTGGAGAGTTGACTGGTCCAAATCACATCCAGTTCTCCTCCTGGTGTGATACAGGGGCAGCAGAAGGACATTTTGCTTGACAAGTCTTAGGACTGTGATCTCCAGAGCCAATTCACATTACTTACTCCATGTGAGAAAGACTTGAACATAGAAAACTCAGTTCCTTGCACTCTGACTTTCCCCTCTATCTTTGTTGATAAATAGCAAATTTCAACACAACAATTACGAGGTAGCCTGTATAAAGGGTCCAGAGTCCCTGCCAGGTTAAATGTTGCATGTATACAGAAAGCCACTGTCGCTGCCAGCTGAAGCTTGAGATCTGGTGTTTCACAAAAGGACACTTTCTCAATCTGTGTCTACTTCTAATGGAAAACAATTAAAGGGGGCACTGCTGCAGGAAAATGCAAAGGCCAGTTAAGTGGTTCTTTGTGCCCTATTGTAGAGGCTGACTCTGAGGAGAGCTGAGAGGATTACTGAGCAGCTGCTGGTGTTACAGTGCTGTGCTGCTGTGGCTGTGCCACAGATGAGATAATATAGCTTCAAATCCATCATTTACAATCTGAACCATTTTCTCTGTGCTATATTTATTTGCTACCTAAAGGCTTCACACTTTGCCACTAACATGTCTGCCCCCAGCAAGAGTGACAAGGCTGCATTGCCACATGTGCTGTTTGCTGCATCGGTTTTTACCTGCTGTTATTATTGCTGGTAGTATTCTTCAGATAGTATGTATTCTGATTGTGGATGGACTTACAGTGTTGTTGAATGTAAACAGAGCTGCCTAGAAGACATTGTGAAATGTAAAAAAGGTCCTAATTGTGGTACTCAACAGACATGGCAAGCCCAATCAGTTCCTGAAAGCAGCTAAAGACTTGTCTATTTTCATAGAGTTCTGCCTTCCCTGAATGAAAACTGCTTTCCGTTGCAAACATATCAGTCTTTGATCCTGTAACAGCCCAACAGTCACTCATTCTAGCAAAATGTCTTTCTCTCATGCAAAACTACACCCTAGGTGAATTAGAAATCCTGTATTATGGAGATGAACACACAGAGATAAAGCTTTTGTATCTAATGCTTTACAGGCTTTGACTGCATTACATAGCTTAAGCAGTATGTAACTTACATTCAACATATATACATATAAATATAAAACATTAATATTAAAAAGCTTAAAATATTTCATAGTAACTGCCCCACTCTGCACATTCAGCCATTATGTCTTCTAATGCAAACCTCCTCCAATTCCACAACATTATTTGCATGTATACTGCAACATATGCAACTATTTCTGTACATGGGAAGGAAATTTCAGTAAAAAGGAGATTGCAAAAGAGGGTATGATGAGTATTAAGGAAAAAGCATGGAAGCACTTTTATTACCCTTGATCAATAAAGCCTTAAGCTATGTAAGAAACACCAACCTTGTACACAGCCTGCAACAGTCAGAGGCTGAACTCCTGCTGTAGCTGCATTTTTCCTCTGTGATTTTAGGCAAATTATTTCACCTGTCTTCTGCTAGTCTTATTTCTGAAAGAGCTGATGCTTCCCTTGTATCACAGGGGCATTATAAGCAGGAATCCAACAGTACAAATAAGATTTTTGAGGCCCAGATAGGGAGACATAAAGATTAATATTGCCTCTGATTCTTTCACTCCTTGAAGGGAGGTTCAGAACAACATATGCATTGTGTCTTACTGCTGTAAATAGGAAGGCCATTATATACATAGTCTGGGCTGATTTTTCATGCTCTTACTCTATTCAAGTTAAGCTAATTTCTCTTTACCTCCTTAAAAATGAGGACAGCCTTCACAGCTCAAACTCTGTTGTTTCTGCTGAATCATTCCACAGATGAGAGAGGCAAGATGATGGTTAGAGGCTCATATCTTTGGTGTGTAGCATTCCTTTACCTGAAGAACTAACACTGTAAATCTCTCACCAGATAAGCTGGAGACTTATTTTCAGGTTGGGGAAATTCCATAGATTATTTGATGAGAACATGTGTTCTAACTCTTTTGTAAATGTATTTAAACGTGAAGCTGCCTTACAAATATGCCTGCTTCCCTGAATAAGGACCTAGTGCCAGAACTGTCAGCAGTTAACACGAGAGTTTTTACCATTGTCTTCACCCTTCTCCCACAGCAAAAATCCAGAAAGAATGTGTACCATCAGAGCGACTACATGAACATGACTCCCCGGCAGCCACCACACCAGAAGAACAAGGGTTACCCATCCTATGCACCAACACGAGACTACACTGCCTATCGGTCCTGGCAGCCCTGACCCCACAGGAGCCTCTGGGGCGTGGAAGGACAGCCTCTCCTTTTCTCATTGTGTCTGTTGCTATTGATCACAGACACCTACACCATAGCAAGTATTAACTAAGCTTTGAGCTACTAAAAGAAAATCCAGACCAATAAACCAATATAAAAATGGGGGGTGGAATGGGGGGAAGTAAAAAAAGAATTTTTCTCCATGATGGCTGAAGATGAGGCCCAGCTTGTGTTGAGGGTTGTCAGTGGATAAGATGGAAAGATGGCATCAAACCTCAGAGCTGGTTTCTTCCTAACATTTGTGATTTTGCTCAGCTGTTGGAAAAAGCAGAACTTCTGATCTTTTCCAATAACTACTGCCTTAGATTTTACCTTTAATTTCCTTCCCTGTATGTGTAATCCTCAGATTGTTTCTGTTAAACCTGGCAAAATGTAAAAAATAATCTTTTTTTCTCTATAAGATGAAGACACAGTTTGAAGTTCAAAACACATGCTTAAAAGAAAAAGGTCAGTCAGAAGGCATCCAAGCTATTACGCTATGGAACAAATGATCTGCCAGGACAAATCAAGCTAATAGAAAACTAGTAAAGCTTCAACATGTGAGTCCTTAGGTTGGACATTTTGTAAACGTTCATAAGGCCATCTGCAGTCATGACCAAGCAACTCCACAGACTGAAAAAGCAAGCAACCTGAAGACAAAATCAAGACAAGTTGGGAGAGGAAGAAAGATCTGTCTTAATCATGAACAACCTAATTTCTTTTTTGTTTGCCTTCTGCAAGGGAATACAAAGTCATATATGAAGCATTAGAAGACAGAGAGCTCAGATTTTGAGAAGATTTTTACTTTTATTTTTGCATTTGAGAATTCAGAAGGTATTCTCCTGAGTCCTCCTGAAAATTCATGCACATATTCTGGCACCTAGGTTGCACCAGAGCTCTTTCAAAAATCTGGGTTGACTTATGAGCAGCTAAAGACCACTTAATTTTTTTTTCCTGTAAGTGTCTGGATTTTGAGGTGTGAGAGCTTTCTTCATTCTCAGCATTGTAAATTGGACCTGCAAGTTCTCAGACATCTGCAGGATCTGCTCTGGGTACTTTGAAGAACTTTGTGTTATCTGGAAGTTACTTTTCTCTCTAAAGATGTTCTTCAGGACTGCTCCATGCTAGAGTAGGACCAAGTCTTTAGCAAAACATGATCCATTCTTTCAATCCAGTATATTTACAATAACAGGACATCCTAAATTGTAATTAGGGTTGCCTTGGCATAAAATCCCTTTTCATACTGAGGAGACAATGTTTATTTTATAAAGACTACTGAATAAACAAAAGACAAAAAAACACATTCCCACCTTAAAATAAAATTTGTATTTTACAACATTTCATTTCCTTCAAGTTGGATAAGAAGATTCTTTCTCTCTTTGAGGAGACAGGACAAAAGTAGAGATGTGGAAGCATGACAGCAATCTGCTTTAACATCTTAACGCAAAAAAACAACTTTGGCACTTCCAAATGGGAAGGTTTTTTAAGATTGATGACTGGGTCACAGGCCTTCTACTCTGAGTCTTATATCACCATGAACCCTGTTCCTGGAGGGTGCTGTGCCACCTCTGAGCAGCAGTGAGGTGGCCCCTGCCCCAGCCAGGGACAGCAGAGCCCCAATGGCAATAGTAAGCAAGGCAGTGCTGGGCCCTCAGCATGGCAATCCAGTCATAACCCGGCAGGCCCTGAGAGCTGGTCTGGCTCCATTCAGCAAACTCAAACGCTTATGATTGAACTGAAGAGCTTCAAAACAAAGTCTTATTTATTTCTTCTCCTTTGCCCTCACCACGTGCACGAACACTCCAAGGCCGACATTCTCCCATGTACAATTTTACTCTCTCTTGCTGGCAAGCCCTCTCTGCACGCTTGTCCTGCAGCTGAAGCTGCAAGGAACAGGTGCACAGAGCAGAGGGGAGGAGCCTGGCAGGACGCACAGCAGTTGTTGCACGGTCCCAGCCTGGCCCTCCTTGCTGGCACTGACTGGGGGGATGTTAAAGCCTTGCCATCTCCCTCCTCGTTGGAGGGCAGATATGAATGATCCTGTGTTGGGGCATCCAGACACTCCCAGCAGAGAGCAGCAGGCTGAGCACAGCTCTTTGTCAGGGTATGGCACTGTCTCACCGAGCTCCAGTCTCTCGCTGTATGACACAATGACATGTACGATCACACTGTGCTGTGGAAAATCACAACTTCTAGTTCAAGTATAAGGTGAGATGGCAAATGTGTATCAAACCCATGAAACAGGATAAATGTCCTTTACATAAACTGCATATATACATATTTAGGTATAGATGCATCTTTTAAATTGCATCTATATTCCCTTGAGTTTTATTATAATTTTTGCAATCTCCTTTAAAAATTATTAAATAGATACAGTAAATTAAATCTTGAGTGAATGTATTAGACCCAAGGCTAGTCAGAAGAAAGTATTACTTTCTAAAGTAAATATTGGTATAATTTGCTTTCCTTTCCCTAACACATTTGTACTTTCCATATTTAAAACTTACTGATAGCTCCCAGGACATGATACTGGAAAGTCCTGGAACATCTGCAACAAGTATTAGTTTGACTGACCAAAAAGGAAGGGGAATACAGGGAAATATCCTAAACATAAAATGAAAAAATGAGTGGAATCAGGACATGAGAAGCTGCAGCACTGTGTTAAGGCAGACATTGCTGTTACATTAAAGCTCTGTAGGGGCATGAATTACAGACTGTTGGAGTTGGGATACCAGTAAATTCCTTTTATCCACCACTGTAAAGGACTGAAATAAAATGTTTGCAGAGAAGCAAGCCAGTTAAGCCTGGAGTCTGGTTCTCCACATGTGGGTTAGCATATTCGACAAACAGCAATCCCTAATTTATTCCATCTGGTTTTAGGCAATGCATAACATGCCAGGACAGCCCTGTCCCTCCCTGTCCCCCCCTGGCCCTGCCTTTGGGGTCTATATGTTTATGGGATGATGTAAAAAGAAACCTCCCTCTGCTGCAGCTCTGAACTTGGAAACTGTCCCTCATGGAGGGCAGAGGTAAATCAGTAGGGTTTTCTGTCTTACACATAGGTTTTAATTCAAATACAAATATAATCCTGCCAAAGAGTGATTTAATTTTTCATCCTCCTTTCCCCCACTTTTGGGTCTCAGTGTCAAATGAACATCTGATATGCAGTCATCACATCTGAACAGCAATCAACATATGTTGCAAGGGGTCAGCCTAGGGTTGTGCAGCTCCAGCATGCTGATTCCTGCATGCTGATTCCTGTTCTGCACGTCTCACAGCACAGTACAACAGCCTGGCACTTCTTTGCTTCCAGGAACCAAAGCCCTGTCAAGGAGGTAGCCTGTGTTATCTCTGCGGTATCTTGAACCTTCCCCATTGAGATGGTCAGTCTTACTAAAGCCAAAAGTCTTGGACATTCCTTCTAGTCTGATGTACCAAATTGCAATATCATCCTCCTGTATAACATTTTTTCAAAATGCCTCTTATTTCCTCTGTAGCTACAAATGCGAACCCTGCATCTCTGCCAAATAGTATCATATCTTCCTTCTTTGTGCATCATCTTTTCCCTTTCGTTTCTGTTCCAGACTCAGCAGTTCAGGAACCTATCCTATTTGTTAATCTGCAACACCAACATATGCTTCTGCTTGACTGGTTTCTTGCTTCAAAAGACTGTCTTGCATGCCACATTCCTCCTCAGCTTGAGGTAGGAAGTTGCCATAGGAGATTGAAGCCATGTGGTGATTGGATAGGTACATGTTTTCTGTTTGAAGGATTTGGGGGTCTTTCATCTCTTTGATTTCTCCCATCACCTTCAGATTTTCAGTTGTGCCAAACAGCCACGTGGGGATCCCACACACCACATGCTTCCCACAGTGCATTTAATTTCTGTAAATTTCATTTCCTGTGCATAGCAGGCTCTTGCCTATTGCCAAGTTCATTATGCCTGCAGACATGCTCTGACAACAGAACCAACTTCAGCTACTGATGGTATGTCTGACTAATAAAAACATGGTACAAAAAGTTTGAGTTTTAAGAGCACACAGGCGAAGGCTTCAATGCTAAAGATCAAATTTTTCCGCTTTCAGCAAGGCTTTTGCTGTGTGACTGGAAAATGCGTTATGCAAGATGAATCACAGGCCAAGACATAGTTTAGTTAGTCACTCCTATTAACCAGAAAACAGGTTAGGGTGATGAGAACAGGATCAGCTTTGTTAAGGTCCAGTAAAGACTGGGAAAGGCTGAAAACAGCACTAGGCAGTAATTTGTAGCCAAAGTCAGTATCTTTAAGTGGCTGTGAGAGGGAAACTAGCTGCCTATCTTGATACAAATAGACTGTTCTTCACAATTGGGTGCTTTTGTTAGAGCATCACATTACAATATGTTACTATTCCAGCCTCAAGGGCATGCAGATAGTATGATGTGGCCAATTTGGCTGACAAAGTATGAGGAGGCTGCCAATTTCATATTAACTCATTTGCAAAGAAACAAAAAGTTGAATGATTTCAAATTCATGGTGGGTTTTTTGTTTGTTTGTTTGCTGTTTTCTTTTTCTTACTGGATTTTCAGGATCAAGGCGCTGGTTCTTATTTCCTGCCCCTCCTGCGTTTGTTGTTGTTGTTTTATTAAAATTTACGTACAACTTTAGGTAACATAAACTTACCAGAAGCTCTTCACTTTCCTTCATCTGACCATTAAAATTATGAGGAATTTTCAAATGCCACAGTTTTCATAGCCATTGTATTATGAGGCTACACCATTCCTTTTCCTCATTGTCTTCTTATTCCTTAAAGGGAACTGTTCTGGATAGGTTGAAATGTTCTCATGGGTTGGGACAAATCTAGTTTTTCAGACAGACCAGCAAAATCAAAGATGCAAGCAAGCGATTAGTAACAGTTCTGTGGAAATTAACGTAGTGGTTTCAATCTGGTAGGAGGATCAAATAGTCTTTTTATAATTTCCTTTTCCTCTAAAATGAAGAAGCTTAAGAAATTATATACTAAAGTACCTTAAAAGACAAAGTATCAGGTTGCGAATTTAAGAAATCAAAGGTAGGAAATGCCAGAAGGAAGCTGTCCTATCCAGCCTCCCTTCTGCCCGCTTGTGTGCCCGGAGTGGCTCTTCAAGTCCACTGCGTTTCCCGTTGCTCAGCCGAGCCCGCGCTGAGCGGGGCCGGCCCCGCTCCCTCGCCGCGCTGCAGGAAAGGCTCCGGGCAGCGCCGGAGCAGGCGCTCAGCGGGCGGCAGATTCCGAGAGCAGCTCAAGCCCTTCGCATGGAGAGCTGCAGTAGGGCACCACTAGCAATCAGGCTAGCTTAGATAATAGCTAAATTAGTGCCCGACAGCTTCGTCAGTGCCCCATTAAATTAGATCACTCTGTCGTGAGTCAGAATGAACTAATTTTCCTGCTGGGTTCGCTGCCTGTGACAGCCCTTGGGCTACTTTAATCTTCAAACACCAGTGGTCAAGATGAGAGCTGATTTATTTATTTTTTTCCTGATGAAAATGATTAAGTAGATTGCTCACATTTCTTCCTGGGCTTCTCAACCTTCCCCAGACAAATCAAAACTGGCTGCAGAAAGGAAATTGTTTCTCTGTTTGCATAGCTCATCAGCTCCTTATACTTAGGGACAGAGGCTGAAGTCCAGGGTGGAATGACGCCTTTGGGAGCATTATCCCCTCCTTGTAGCTCTTTCTCTCATTAGCTGATTGTTGAAGTAATGCCAATGTTTTATCTTAATAACAACAAAAAAGTATGAGACTATGAAGATAACAGAATTGGACAGCAGGGGAATAAACTCTCTCCCTCCTGCAGACACACACAGTTGACACTACTTTCAAGTCCAGCCCTGTAACGGAGCTATTCACCAGGAAGGATGAGGGAAGCAAAAGGGGTTAAATAAGGAGAAATCACGCTGAAACCTCTTCAATGGAATTCTGGAACAGTCCCTCAGGGAATGGAAATGAACAAACCAGCTGCAGGATGTACTACACAACTCAGACTTTTCCTCTCCCTAGCCATACTCTAGAAATAACTTTAAAACTCCCTAGTCCTTCTTGCCTCAAGAAGTACTTTTTACTTTTTGACTGCTCTGCATCATTGAGACATAAGCTGCATTGATGGTGAAAGCCAGGTTAGGTCCTGTGTGTGGACTTGGGTGCACAGCTGACTCCCAAGAAACTCTTGAGATGAAAGCACAAATTATATTCAAAGGGCAATGGGCAACCAAACTGGCTGGAAAGGTAGGATGGATGAATGGCTGTCTGAAGGAAAAGTGAGTTAAGCAACTCCAGAGCTTTCCTCCAGTGACTAAAGAAATGCATTAGTTTGAACTGCAGCTGTAGTGGATTTCCTCCAGTAAAAACAGCACTTGTTAGGTCGAAGTGATTATTGCAGGATATTTAAGTAAAAATAACCATATATATGCAAAAAAGATTTTAAAATACCCTTATTTTTGCCTTTTTTCTGTACTAAATGATTACTTACTTACAAATCCTACATTTAAGATGCAGTATGAAATTTTTAAAATCAGTGTTCCTTTGTTGTCCGTTTCCCCTCCCCCCCCTTTTAAAAAAGATTTTTATTAAGGTGTTTATGCTGTAGTTCTGCAATCTGATTTCAAGTCCCTGAGGCAGAGGCAAAATGAGGACTAGGGTACAGGCAGAGTATATATGGACTGCAGCTCAGTCCAGTCCCAGCATGGCAGTTCCCACATGCTGTAAAAAGATAGCAGTTACAAAGTAGAGTTCAAAGAGTCCACAGGTTACATGAGCAACCTGGTGAAGAAACGTCAGTTAGAAACGAGCAGCAGAAACCAGCTCTATTTTCCTACTGCTGCGGCTTTGCTTGGCAATGATGACATACAAAGATTAAGCCTAACTGCATGAGCTCCAGTTGTTTATCTCCTTTTTTATCATCACCAGTAAGTGAAGGAGATGTGTGGGTGTCACCTGCAAAAAAAAAAAAAAAAAAAAAAAAAAAAAAAAAAAAAAAAAAAAAAAAGGTTGCATTTCTGAGAGAAAAAACATCTGCAGATCCAAAAAGGCAAATGATCTTGTTTAATTTATGCATATCCAGTTTCCTTCCTGTCACTAATCTGCAGCACTGAATTTAGTCTCCTGGATTTCCTTAGCTTTATTATGCTGAGAGACACTGCAAGAGAGAGGGAGACAGAGAGACTTGAGCAATATTAAGCACCCAGAATGACTTCAATCACTGAGGTCATTTGTAAATCACTAAGATAGCCTGGCTCCCAGGGGATGGAATTTGATTTTCCCTCCCCCTCTTCTGATCTGCTGAACTGTGGAGATTTGCAACAAGAAAAGCTATCTGCTGTGCAATCAATTTACAGAATAACATTTTGTTTTGTCTGCCATTGATGGATGCTAGCAGACACTGAAAGCCCTGGGTTCATGACACAAGTGTTAGCATCCATGTACAAGATGTGTTTTTTCTGTCCTTGCATGTTTATGCCTGTGACAGAATGAACCTCTGCACACAGTTAAACACTGCTTGCTGCATACATTCCACAGAAATCACTACTTTAAAAAGAGATTTAAAGCAAAGGCATCTCTTACAATGGATACTGATGGATATAGACATGTGAACAACTGTATAAACACAGATGCAAGCTTTGGTCTTTCCTCGCCATTATTATGTATATATGTAAATATAAAATAAAAAAACCCCAAAGCACTGAGCATATGTCTTGGATTGCACATCAAGCACAGTATGCTCACTGCACCAAAGGTATCTCTAGATTAATAATGTTTGACTTGGCTGTGTGCTGACTTGTCTGGGTAAACTTACCAGCCACAGAGATACAAGGAGCATCAGAAAAATTATAAATTCAGCCTCTCTGTATTTATAAGTAAGACTTCCTTCACCTCCAAATTTGCTGTAATTTGCTCTAGCCCTGGACTTGAGATGCATTCATAAGACTTTTATCACTAAGCCCAGTGAGAATACTGATAACCATCCCTTTTGACTGTAGAACAGAGAGTGGGTTCCCTGTGGCTCTGCTACAGCTATTCTAATCATCAAAAGTGCATGTTGCACTCTTCCTGTGCGCCAGCTACAGCTCGGGAAAATCAAGGTCTTGACTAACCCTTCTTGCCCAAGTGCAAAATATGACATTCACCTTCCCCACTAAACAGACCTCTTTATAAAAATTAAACTCACTTGTTCTCGATAGCTGCCATAATGAATGCTTGGTCAATAAGGATTAACTCCTTGTTCTTGCAAACAACAAGCTCTTGTGTCTGTTTACTGAGGGAAGGAATCCAGTTGATGTATCATTAGTTAGTTGTGTGAGGAAGCTGCACATCTGTGCAACTTGGTGTGGGAGTGTCTTCTTCCCTCATGTAAATGCTAGGTTGCAATCTGGGTTAACAAACTAATGTTTAGCACTTTTGACAACAGAAAAGCAGAAGAAAAATATCAGAACTAAAAATCTGTGAAATTTGAGGGAGTGATCAATTCAGTGCTGCCTCTGTTGAATGACATGAGCACTAGGGGCTGAGTAGCACTCTCAGATCCCTTAGGATTGAGTTCACACTGTAACCTCTCCAAGTTTAGCATCTCATGCGTATATAGATTTCAGAGACACGGTAAAATTCTAAAGGATCCCAGATAGTGGGAAAATACAGAGAAACAAAGGATTTTACTTGCTAAAGGGAAACTTGTTTTGTGCAGGCAACAGGAAACCAAGAGACAGTGCAAAGGATGTTGTGGCTGCTGGAAGGGCCACCACTGTAATTACCGTGCATACCTGGGTGACTTATCATCACTGTGACACTGGCTTGCACTCCAATGTCCCTCCTCTCCCAGCTGACGCCAGCTGGCTCATCCTGCCTGGCCTCTCCATGTTTCATCTCTGCTAGGGTATCATCTGGAAAGCACTTGGGCTGGCACTAGCATGGACTAGACTTTGGAGTCGTGACATATATAGAATATACATGTGACACACAGAGGAGTGATGTGCCAGTCCTTGCTTGAGGAGATGAGAAATGGAAAAAGGAAGTGAAGGAGAAGCAGAGGTATGGTGCTTATGCACACATACAAAGCTCAGCAGTTGTGAGGACAGAAAGCACAACTGTGACGTCTTCACACTGTTTGTAAACTCTACCCACTGCACCCACCACAGGTCCAAGAGCATCTTGTGGGGGACTCACTGCTCCACAGGAACTAGAGGGGATAGTCATTTCATCACTTAAAAGTTTTGGGATTGGGTTTTTTTTTGTAATGAGTTTTCCTATGGTCATACAGTTGACCATCTCCCACAGGTTTCCAAAACTCAAGCTGTCCCCTAGCTCTATGGACAGAGGATGACAACATTTGGTTATCAGATGACAGGGTTGGGAAATGTTTCCATGTAAAAAGAAATGCCAGCTGCTGTGGGACTAAAATAGTAAAGCAGCATGGCCATACACTGTGATAATAGAGTATGGCAAATTGATGGCAGCAGAAAGCCAAAGAACTGTGTCAAAATTTGTCTGTGCCACCCTTGTGAAGGGTCCAGCCTGGTGGCACAGACAAAATCTGTCCCACTGCTCTTCAGGAATGATTGGGAATACACCACATTACACAGCAAGAAGGCAAGTGAAAGTGATGAGTCTGACTTGGGAGCTTCAGACTGACTCACATTTTTTATTCCTCAAGAAGATTGTGAGGGTTTTGACAAGATCCTTGGCATACATTCCCTCTTCAAACTGTGGAACTTGCTTTGCATGCAAAGGATAAATTAGTCTGCAATTTATTCTTGCACAAATCGCAAGCAAATTCATGTACAGCAAGAATAATGACTGAAGTCTAGTCCTTTATCTATTCGTGCAGATGCCCTGTAGCTCTGGGTAGCTGCTGTTCCTACAATTCAACGACTTGCTGGCCAAGATCACCTGTGCTGAGAGGTCATCAGAAAGACTTGGCAGAAGCAGTGTAATGTAAAGATGGCACAGAGAAACAAATAGGTGAGCTTTGTTGTCAGCACTGCCTCGGAGCTTTCACTGGCACTTTCCATGTATGTTCCTTATTGTGACTGCAAGCTCTTTGGGCTATTTTTACTGGTGACTACATTTTTTTACAGTGTCTGGGACTCCAAGTCTTGGTCAAGGTCCTCATACTGTTGTACAAATGACAGTGATAACTTCAGAAGATGTTCTATCAGATCCTCATTCCCTTCTTCAGTAAATGTCAGCACTAAGAGCCATGGAGGATAAAGTATAAAAGCAAACCTGCAAAGTTGCAGGGGCTATTGCAGAAACACATAAATGTTCTTATTTTCTTCCTTCCACACATTTCACTTCCTTTCTGACATATCTCTTATTTACCACTTGGAACACATCTGGCTGTCAGAGCTGTGGTCATTCCAAAGCTTATTTTTCACTGTATCGCTTATTTATATGGCTGCATGTGCCAACATCAAAGGGAAGCCAAGAAAACAATATAAACAGAGAGCTCTGTAAGTGATCTCCCTCAGCACACAACCCAGAAACTACAGGTTATCCCCTCACACTGAATTCAAGCACAGCATTGCTCTGAAATAGTTCCACCGAGAGACAGCTTTGCTGATGCTTGACTCACAAATTTTCAGCATCACTGTACTGGGAACAGAACAGGGAGAAAGAACGGAGTGCAGATCAAGCACATGTACACAACCCAGAAGACAAATGAGTGTTTTTCAAAGGGCAAGCTTTAAAGGAAGGAAGCTTTAAACCTACTTCATACCCCATCTGCCCCTCACCCCCACTCCCACCATTAGAACACATTGAAAATGCTTTATCCCATGGAAAACATCTGTGTATGGTTGAGAGGGGATAAACATTTACACATATAATCAGTTCTATGAGAATATAATGCTTTAGAGTTATGCCAACATGATTTTCTATTTCCCTAGTGTTGCTCAGTGTAAGGTCTCTTTGCACAAACTGTCCATGCTGATCAGTGACTGCTGCTTGCCCTGCTCTCTGGTTGGCAAAGTGTGTCCCTTTCTAATGGAAAAAACCCATGCCTGGAGAAACTTGCTTTCTGAATGCATCAGTCACTCCTCTTGCAAACTAGATCATATAAATTCTCTTGCCTTGTCCTGAGGGACCCAGAACTCATGAGGCTTTTTGCAACAGAACAGAAACACACAGACCTGTGCTCCATCTGGCAATGGTGTCCAGTTTCCAACAAACCTAGCTGCTCCAGTGGAAGATATTAAGCTTTTATTATGGCCTAGCTTGCCCTAAAAACGATGTGTTCCTATCATTAGCTAGCAATCATCTCAGGTCCTTTAAGAGGAGCTTTGAGAAATAATATTTATGATTTTCATTTTATACAATTGCAATCATTGTGATCACAAATACCCGTTTATATTACAGTGATAATCAAAGATCAATTTTTTCCATGCTTTACAAGCTGAAAAGTGATATTTCTTGTCCTGAAGAGTTTAAAGGGTAAAGGCAAAACAGATGACAGCCGATTTGACTGGGAAATAGAATACAAGAAAGTGTAAGGAATTGTAATGTGATTGGCACGTGTAGCTGTTTGCTTTTAAATTGGGTGTATAACCAGTGAAAAAGGAACAAAAAGAGAGGAATATATATTGTTACTGCCTTTTGGGGTTAGCTGGCTTTGTTTTCAGTCAAACACCAGTTTAATGCTTGAGAAGAGGAACACAATCAACATCTCTCTGCTACACAACAATGAACAGTCAGTGGTAACTGTTTGGGATTTACACTGGTGAAAGAGTGTGAAATTTGAACTGGAAATGTTTTGTTTTGTTTTTCATAACACCACATATAACCTGCCTGCTGAAGCCAGCAATCTGCAGAGGAGTGTCTCCAGTTTCTGGCTAATTGGTTGAACAGTTGTTTTCTTCCTCTGAGCCTTCATTAACCTCGTCTCTGCTCCCAGCTATCATTCCTGGAGAGTTTTCATAGGATGCTGTCAGATACATGTGAGGGAAAGATTTCTTTTCACTGATGACCTGATCCCATTTTCCTTTTCTGACAAACTATGGTGCTTTCTCCTTCCAGTATGTGACTGGCAGAACTAGGCTCTGTATTTTATGCCTCACCCAGACCTTGACTGCAGCATTGTATTCACTTCATTCATTAATTGCAACAGTTCTCTTTACTGTGAGCTGTAAAAGCAGAGTAATAAACCTAACGGTATTACATAGTGTAGACTCCAGCTCATGTTGTTACTCATTCTCTCAAAGCAGGGACTGCTTAGAAGGATGGCTGCCTAATTAACATCCTTCTGCATTGAGGAAGCCTTGGCAATTGGGTCGTTTTAATTTAGATTTCAACACCAATGACTTTGATTTCAAAAGAACCTTCCCTTCCTTGGATCAAAACAAATTTGTCATCTCCAGCCCACTGGCCTCCAGGTTGCAGCTGCACTCACAAACATTAACTGACAGAATAGGGAAATTGCTTACAGTGATGCTGAATGAGAGCACAAGTACTGTGCCCTCTTTGCAATGTCAGCATGTGCTGGTATTTCTTTAGCAAACACGGAATCTCACTGCTGACATCAACCATAGGAAGAGATATCTCTACATTATAGCAGGAGTCACATCCCCAAGGGAAGTAGTATGGCAACACATAAGTTGTTTTGAAGAACTAATACAAAAATACACAAGGGCTGTGTAATGGTTCTTTTGCCCTCAAATCTGAGGTCTCTGCTACTGAAGCAGAGCCCTCTTGATGTGGCTTGGCAAGTCCTGTGCACAGAGAGGACAACCATGGGAGCAAGCATTCCTTCAAAACCTCAGAAGAAATGTAGCCATCCACTGGGCAACATCCTGGATCATGAGAAGGTGAAGCCTCGCTATGAAGAATGAGACAAAAACAGTGGCACATGAGAACAACTTCTGTTGTTACAAGATAAAAAAGGACAAACAGAAGCTCTTCAAGAGGTCTGGTACTCTGAAGGAACAAACCCACAAATCACTATGGGCCAATACCTGAAAGCAGCTTAAATAAAACAGGAACTCCAGAGCCACCAGATGTACAGAGACCATTGTAGGCACTACAAGGCTGCACTATGCAGGCCACCTAAGAAATTAATAAAGTTTTTAGGACATGGGTTCTTATAAAAGCCTTTGACCTCTCCATACACTTGGAAAGAGGCAAAATGTCAGGTCATCTTATCTTTTCCTAGATGAATAAAGTAAATAATTTTGCAAAAACTTTTCAGATGCTCTTACTGGAAAAGTATTTCAGGACACAGCTTGAAGCTTGAGTCTTCAATGTAAATGAAGAGGCTGACCATCAACCTGTTATGATTTTTGGACAAGGGGAATGGAGAGAAAGTGGAAATGCCTCCATTATCTCAAAAACAAAATTGCAACCCTAACATATGTAAAATCTGTTTCCTTTTCTACTGAGATGTTTTAGGCTTTGAAGGGTGTCTTGGGTTATGGAACCAAAAAAATGTGTATTCTATTTCATCTGTTGAAAGCAGTTTGGGAAATGTAGTGGGTTTTTTTGTCTCTTGTAACTACGGGGGGAGGGGCGTGGATGCTTTCTGATAATGGCCCAGCTGTTAAAACC